>CM037643.1:4535939-4641835 GCA_015227895.2 Colaptes auratus
AAGGGCCTCTGAGCACTGCCTGCTGCAGGCTGCTTTCTCACTGCTTCCCACAGCACTGCAAGTCAAACATCCACTTCTCCTCTGCCTGCCCTGTAAACACCAACCTCAGAGGCAAGCCAGATCCTCTGCTCCTCCTGCACAGCTGCAGAGCGCAGCCCCCTGCCCAGAGCAGCTCCAGGGGCTGCAGGACCTTCTGGGAACATCTAGGAGAGCTCTGCAGAGGGACCTTGACAGGCTGGGCAGATGGGCAGAGTCCAACAGGATGGCATTGATCAAGTCCAAGTGCCAGGTGCTGCACTTGACACACCTCTGATACAGCTGGAAATAGCTAAAAATTGTGGGTGTGGAGAGCTGCTGGGGGGACTGAAGAGGCTGAGTGCTCTGGAACCAAGATGTCCATGGTTTGGAGAGGTTGGTGTTGTGAAGAGAACAAGAGGCAGATAAGGCATTGCCCCTCAGAGGAGAAAACAAAGGATTTCATTGTGGTTGTCACTGAGGAAGCAGCAACAAAGTGAGGTGGAGAGAGCAGGAGCAGTGCCCAGGTTTTTGGGGGGAGGAAAACTCCAAGTCAGCATGGGTCAGAAGGCAGGGGTCGATCTGTTAGAGGGTAGGAGGGCTCTGCAGAGGGACCTTGACAGCTGGGCAGATGGGCAGAGTCCAACAGGATGGCATTGAACAAGTCCAAGTGCCAGGTGCTGCACTTTGGCCACAGCAACCCCATGCAGAGCTACAGGCTGACGAGTGGCTGGAGAGCAGCCAGGCAGAGAGGGACCTGGGGGTACTGGGTGACAGCAGCTGAACACGAGCCAGCAGTGTGCCCAGGTGGCCAAGCAGAACTTTTTCTCTGTGAGGGTGCCAGAGCCCTGGAGCAGGCTGCCCAGGGGGAGTTGCAGAGTCTCCCTCTCTGGAGATACTCAAACCCCACCTGGATGTGTTCCTGTGTGCCCTGCCCTGGGTGCTCCTGCTCTGGCAGGGGGTTGGACTGGATGATCTCTGGAGGTCCCTTCCAGCCCCCTGGCATTCTGTGATTCTGTGATTTCCATATCTGTTGTGAGGAGTGCTGCCTGTGCTGCGTGAGCAAGAATAAGTTGGTTCAAAGCAGGCTGATGCCACACTGCATGTGCAGGTCAGGATATTGTGCAGGCTGATTTCCACCCAAGAAGCAAAGCCAGGACACAATAGGAGCTGGTTTAAAATAAATGGGAGTTTTGCCTGAGTGAGGCTTGTGCCTCAGTCCTCTTCAATGCAAACCAAGTCAAGAAAAATACTTTTGACTCAGCACTAGGCTAGCTGCTCAGAAAGCTTTGAACAACACCTCTGATGTGACTGACCTTGAAGAGGAAATGTCTTATTCATGGTGCCATCAGCCAGAAAAAGAAAGTCTGAGCTCCTACAGAGGCTTTTGCAGGGTGGCTTCCTGGGGAATTTACAGCAGGGGAAGCAAAAGCAGCAAAGCAATTCAGATAAGCAAATAAGGAGACCCTGACGCTCGTTTTTCAGGGGATGTAAAATGTGGAGGCAGAGAAAGGGCAGGAAAAGTCTATTTCACCTAACTGATGCTAATTATTAATAACTCATACCTCATTAGCCCATGTTTGATTTCTGAGGAACAAGAGGTGGCTCACAACTCTGTTGTATACTAATTCAGCAGCTTTTCCTGAGGGGCTTCACCTTACCAGGAGGACAGAGCAGGCATCTGGGTGCCCTGCGGTCTCCTCCTCTGCCACCGCACTCCTCAAGCAGGCTTCCCCCACTTCCTACGGGGGTGCCTGCTGCTGTCCTCCCCCCGGCCATCAGCCACCCAACGCTTCTCCCATCTCACTGCAGGGCTCAGGGGTTCAAGGCAACGAGCTGGGGAGGGGTCTGGAGCACAGCCCTGGGAGGAGAGGCTGAGGGAGCTGGGCTTGCTTAGCCTGGAGAAGAGGAGGCTCAGGGGAGACCTGAAGGGACTGCCTGAAGGGAGGTTGTAGCCAGGTGGGGGTTGGTCTCTTCTCCCAGCACCAGAACAAGAGGACACAGTCTCAAGCTGTGCCAGGGGAGGTTTAGGCTGGATGTGAGGAGAAAGTTCTTCCCAGCAAGAGAGATTGGCCCTTGGAATGTGCTGCCCAGGGAGGTGGTGGAGTCACTGTCCATGGAGGTGTTCAAAATAGGCTTGGATGTGGCACTTAGAGCCATGGTTTAGTTCTCAGGAGGTGTTAGGTAACAGGTTGGACTTGATGATCTCTGAGGTCTTTTCCAACCTTATTGATTCTGTGATTCTCTGCTCCTGCTTCTCACCCCTCACCTTACAGTTCTGTCAGTGAGGACCCTGGCACAGCATCTTCCAGCTGCTTGGCAGCCCTTGGGAAAGGATCACTAAACACACCTGTGTGCAAAGAAACGTTGAGGGTTGGTTCCACCTCCAAAGCAGGTCTGGAAAAATCTGTCTGCAAGCACTGGCAGTGTCCCCCTCGTGGGCTTCTAGCCCCACACTCACCAGCACCAATGTCCTCATCCCTGTCACTCCTGCACAAGCATGCCACACTTCAGCAATGCCTTAGGAAGAGTTCTGAAGATGGGCTTGGCCCCTGTCACCGGATCCCAGGCTCACAGGATGTTAGGGGTTGGAAGGCAGCTCAGGAGATCATCCAGTCCAACATCCCTGGCAGAGCAGGACCACAGAATCCAGCACAGGTCACACAGGAGCACATCCAGATGGGGCTGGAAAGGCTCCAGAGCAGGAGACTCCACAACCTCTCTGGGCAGCCTGCTCCAGAGCCTGTGACCCTCACATGAAGAGGTTCCTCCTCCTGTTGAGGTGGAACCCCCTGCCTTCCTCCTTTTCCTCCCATGGCTGCCCTCAGCGCTCACACCACCACCACTGGCACTGCCTGATGGACTGATAGCAGAGGAGGCCCTGAGGGAGGATGAATTCGTGCTGATTCTGGGACTTCTGTGCACTTCAGATAACCTCACCACAAGTCCGAGCTGCTTTGTGCTTCAGTGGTGGCAACGTTTTCAGCCTGGCTGCTTGCAGCTCTGCTCCTTAATCTGTGGGTGATTACGATCTTTGCTCTTGTCAGCATGAGGAGCACTCTCGATGAGAGGGCAGGGGGAAGGGGCTTTTGAAGACAGAGGTGATTACAACCCTGTGGCAAAAAGTCTGAAGTCTTTTGAAGTCTTCTCTTGTGGAGAGATGAGGTCTGAGACATCACCTTAGGACCTGACCTACTCCTTTCAAGGGATGCTGCCAAAGAAAATAGCTACCTGGTGCTTTGTCTCACACAGCACTGCAAATGCTTCATATTCAGGTTTCCATAGTTTCATCTTCTCCAGGAACCTCACAGGCTGTTATATCCTTAGCATTATCCAAGAACAACATTTTGGTTGATCTCCAAACCCCTCGAGGTACGGAGTCTTTCTGTGGCATCCTTTAGTTTAAATACATCAAATGTGAAGTAAGAGGCAGAGGCACTGCCTGGAAGCACAAATATCTGGGTGCCCCATTCCCCTTTAGGCTTTTAAACACCTCTTGGTGTCAGCAGAAACATAGACACCACTGCTCCACCTCTCTGGGAAACCTGAATGCAGCAGCACGGAATGGAGTGGTGTGGGGGGCTCGGAGAGGGTCACCTCCAAGGTGAGGGAATGGAGCAGAAGTAGAAGTAGGAAGACTCAGATTGGATGTTAGGAAGAAGCTCTTCCCCATGAGGGTGGTGAGAGCCTGGCACAGGTTGCCCAGGGAGGTGGTGGAAGCCTCATCCCTGGAGGTTGTGAAGACCAGGCTGGATGTGGCTGTGAGCAACCTGCTGCAGTGTGAGGTGTCCCTGCCCATGGCAGGGGGGTTGGAACTGGCTGATCCTTGAGGTCCCTTCCAACCCTGAGAATTCTGTGATCCTATGATTCTGAGATCTCCTCATGATACCTAACCAGGCTCAGCTTATGCCCTCTAGCAAGGGAGCTAAGGAGCTTCTCCTCAGTTTCCTTCATGTTTTTAATGCCAGCTTTTGTGACATCACTCCCAGTGGTTGCCACAGCCTCCCTCCTGACTGCAGCAGGGCGCCAGGGCCAGCACTTCCCTGACACTGTGCTTGGAGAGGTGCCCAAAGCCAGTCTGGGCATACCTGAGTGCAGGCATATCCAAGGCACAGGATGGTGGAAACCAGGAGAAATGCCTGAGACACAGAAATCCAGAGAGGGAGGCAAACAGGAGGGATGAATCACACACAGAATACATCTGGTTGGAAGAAACCTCCAAGCTCATCCAGTCCAACCCTCGACCCAGCACTGAAGGGTCGGCACTAAACCATGTCCCTAAGCACCAGGTCCACAGGCTGCTTGAATACCCCCAGGGGTGGTGACTCCAGCACTGCCCTGGGCAGAGCATTCCAGTGTTTGAGAGCCCTCTCTGAGAAGAAGTATTTCCTAGCATCCAGCCTGAGCCTCCCCTGGGGCAGGCTGGAACCCTTTCCTCGTCTTGTCGCTCGACAACGAGAAGAGCTTGCCCCCTCCTCACTCCACGCTCCCTTCAGGTAGCTGTAGAGAGCAATGAGGTCCCCCCACAGCCTCCTATTCACTCAAGGAACAGCAGCACAGTGTCTGCCCTTCATACCCTGCACATGAGAGGATGTGATTTGCTGAGGAGAGACCCTGGGCCAGATCAGAGCCAAGCCAACAAGTGACTTCCATAGTAAGCTTACAGTTAAAGGATGTGATGCCAAAACACCCTGAAATGAGGACAGATATTACAGGATAGTTTTAATAACAGATCCCAAACTTCCTGAGGTTGTTTATACCTTCCTTCAGGCTGATGGAAAGCTTTGCCTTCCACGTGGACTGGTGTGAAACACCTTTTAGCTAGTGGGGGGAGGACACAGCACATCCTTTCCCAGCCAAGGACAGAGGAATGGCTTATGGAGCTCAAGACAAAAACCAGTCACCTCCTCACAAGGTTTGGGGCTCATTGCAAAGCCTTCCCTTCTTTCAATTAACCTCTCAGACAGGAGATTGTTTGTTCTTTTCAGAGTCATTTGACCGTGTGGATGTTCCTCTGCCCTTTGTTTCTTTCTCACACTTTAGAAAGTCCCTGGGGATTGCATGGAAGAGCTGTGAAACATCAGATGAAAATCATTAGCCTGGCCAGAAAGAGGGCCAGCTTCACTCCTGCACCCCTGAGGGATGCTCATGGTGCCCTGTGCTCAGCACTGGTGAGGCCACACCTTGAGTGTCCAGCTCTGGGCTGCTCAACTCAAGAAAGATGTTGAGCTGCTGGAAGGTGTCCAGAGAAGGGCAGCGAGGCTGGGGAGGGGTCTGGAGCACAGCCCTGGGAGGAGAGGCTGAGGGAGCTGGGGTTGCTTAGCCTGGAGAAGAGGAGGCTCAGGGGAGACCTTCTTGCTCTCTACAACTCCCTGCAGGGAGGTTGCAGCCAGGTGGGGGTTGGTCTCTTCTCCCAGGCAAGCAGCACCAGAACAAGAGGACACAGTCTCAAGCTGTGCCAGGGGAGGTTCAGGCTGGAGGTTAGGAAGAAATTCTTCCCAGCAAGAGAGATTGGCCCTTGGGATGTGCTGCCCAGGGAGGTGGTGGAGTCCCCATCCCTGGGGGTGTTTAGGAAGAGCCTGGGTGAGGCACTTGGTGCCAGGGTTGAGTTGATCAGATGGTGCTGGGGGATAGGTTGAACTGGATGACCTCAGAGGCCTTTTCCAACCTGGTTAATTCTGTACTCTGTATTCTCCTGCAAACCCCACTGAGGATGGCACAGAGGACAAGAGTTACAACCACGACTCAGCCTCGAAAGTCAGTCCAGATTGAAACTAGTAACTAATGAAGGCCTTGTTTGGGGAGCCATATGAAGAGGGATGGTGTTTGCAGTACAGATCCTTGAAGACAGCTGTCCACATTTCAGAAATTACTTCCAAACTGGCAATACTTGGCACTCTGAGAGGAGAGAGAGAGAGGAAAAATAAAAGACACCATTTAAAAGACTGCTCTCAGTCTCAAAACATATTTGTGTCTGAACTATATTTAACCACTGTGGCCCACAGGATTTTGAAGGCAAGACTCAAGACTCATTTCTGTAGTGGTGGTGTTGAATGTGGCAGTCTCTAGACCTCCAGAATCCTTTAAAGAATCATGCAATCAATAAGGAGAATCAGAATGCAGAATTAACCAGGTTGGAAAAGATCTCAGAGATCATCCAGTCCAACCTTTCACCCAGCACCATCTGATCAACTCAACCATGGCACCAAGGGCCTCATCCAGGCTCTTCCTAAACACCTCCAGGGATGGTGACTCCACCACCTCCCTGGGCAGCACATCCCAAGGGCCAATCTCTCTTGCTGGGAAGAACTTTCTCCTCACCTCCAGCCTAAACCTCCCCTGGCACAACTTGAGACTGTGTCCTCTTGTTCTGGTGCTGGCTGCCTGGGAGAAGAGACCAACCCCCACCTGGCTACAGCCTCCCTGCAGGGAGTTGTAGAGAGCAATGAGGTCTCCCCTGAGCCTCCTCTTCTCCAGGCTAAGCAACCCCAGCTCCCTCAGCCTCTCCTCACAGGGCTGTGCTCCAGACCCCTCCCCAGACTCTTTGCCCTTCTCTGGACACATTCAAGTGTCTCAATGTCCTTCTTAAACTGAGGAGCCCAGAACTGGACACAGGACTCAAGGTGTGGCCTCACCAGTGCTGAGCACAGGGCAGAATGACCTCCCTGCTCCTGCTGGCCACACTGCTCCTGATGCAGGCCAGGATGCCATTGGCCTCCTTGGCCACCTGGGCACACTCCTGGCTCGTGTTCAGCTGCTGTTAACCAGTACCCCCCAGGTAGTTAGGTTTGGGTGGTTGGTTGGACTTGAAGATCTTGGTGGTCTCTTCCAGCCTGGTTGATTCTGTGATTATCAGCACTAATAAATACTTAATCTTTGCATGCAAAGTGCAACAGCTTCAGCCAGAAAGGCTTTGCACCTGCCAGCCCTGCTCATGCAGGCTGAGAACAGAATAGAATAGAATAGAATAGAATAGAACAGAATAGAATAGAATAGAATGGAATGGAATGGAATGGAATGGAATGGAATGGAATGGAATGGAATGGAATGGGATTGGATTGGATTGGATTGGATTGGATTGGATTGGATTGGATTGGATTGGATTGGATTGGATTGGATTGGATTGGATTAAGCAGGTTGGAAAAGCCCTCAGAGATCATCCAGTCCAACCTATCACCCAGCACCATCTAATCAACTGAACCATGGCACCAAGGGCCTCATCCAGGCTCTTCGTAAGCAGAATCTCCCAAGCCACAAGTTTGTGCCTCAGTCAGTTTGCACCTTCAGCCCAGCCCGTGGGCAGTGCCAATCCAGCAGAGCCACCTTGTTCTCAGGCTGGAAGGTTGACCTAAAGCAGAGCCAAGCCTCCCAGCCAGGCTCACCAGGCAGCCTCGCCGCTGAGCGTGGCCCCCCCGGCGGCGCCGGCGCTTCACAGCAGTTGCTCTCTTCAGCTGTCAGCATGAATCCCTGAGACAGCAGCAGGAAACAAAGCATGAAAGTGGGGACAGGGAATTCTTTAATGACAGAAATGGCAGAGACAGGTGTCATCCTCGAGCTACGTTTGTCTCACTTTAGGGAGCGAGCAGGTAGCGATTTGACAGCACGCCTGTAGCAGATGAAGGTAGAGGATCCCATGGCAGGATGTGGCCTTCCTAGAGGACTCAGTCCTCATTCTGTTGCCAGCTTAAGAGCAGTATGGGTGGGAGGTGGTGTGGAATCAGCCTGGAAAGGCAGCTTTGAATTCAGCTTTCAGTGCCATGTGATGTTACTGGTAAATGATCACAGGATGAGAGGCTCAGGGGATGCTAGGGGTTGGAAGGGACCTCTGAATGTCACCGAGTCCAACCCTCCTGGCCATCACCCACCCAACACTTCTCCCATCTCACTGCAGGGTTCAAGCTTCTCTGCTCCTGCTTCTCACCCCTCACCTTACAGTTCTGTCAGTGAGGACCCTGGCACAGCATCTTCCAGCTGCTTAGCAGCCCTTGGGAAAGGAGCACTAAACACACCTGTGTGCAAAGAAACGTTGAGGGTTGGTGCCACCTGCAAAGCAGGTCTGGAAAAATCTGTCTGCAAGCACTGGCAGTGTCCCCCTCGTGGGCTTCTAGCCCCACACTCACCAGCACCAATGTCCTCATCCCTGTCACTCCTGCACAAGCATGCCACACTTCAGCAATGCCTTAGGAAGAGTTCTGAAGGTCTGCTTGGCCCCTGTCACCGGATCCCAGGCTCACAGGATGTTAGGGGCTGGAAGGCACCTCAGGAGATCATCAAGTCCAACATCCCTGGCAGAGCAGGACCACAGAATCCAGCACAGGTCACACAGGAACACATCCAGAGGGGGCTGGAAAGTCCCCAGAGAAGGAGACTCCACAACCTCTCTGGGCAGCCTGCTCCAGGGCTCTGGGACCCTCACAGGGAAGAAGTTCCTCCTGCTGTTGAGGTGGAACCTCCTGTGCTGGAGTTTCTCTCCATTACCCCTTGTCCTATCCCAGGGTGCAGCTGAGCAGAGCCTGTCCCCTCCCTCTTGACCCCCAGCCCTCAGATATTGATAGGCATTGATCAGATCCCCTCTCATTCTTCTCTTCTCCAGACTGCACAGCCCCAGGGCTCTCAGCCTCTCCTCCCCAGGCAGTGCTGCAGTCCCTTCAGCATCCTGGAAGCTCTCCACTGGACTCTCTTGGGTAGATGCCTGTGCTGGCTATGGTGTGATGGAAAGTGAAGGAAATCTATTGCTATCTGGTCTCAATTTCTTCACCACTCTGTCAGCACCACCTTTGCCTCTGGTGCTGCCCTTTCCTCACCTACAGCTGCTCCTCTGCTCCAAACTTTGAGCCAGATTTAACTTCAGCTCATTTACTCTCTAGCATCCATCTTCCCTGCCTGTGGACTTGCCTCTGCTCTTCTCACTGGCACAAAACACAGTTTTGCTTCTCATTTCTCTATCCCTCATTGGTTTGTTTCCCAGGAATCAAAAAGTGATAATAATTATACACCTACAGCTCCAGGAAGCATCAAATTTAAACAAGGGAGGCTCCTGGGAAGGTCACACTACTCTCCTGCTCCTCATGGCAACCAAGAGCCCAGTGTCCTCCTTGACCTGGATGTTAGGAACAAGTTCTTTACTGTGAGGGTGGTGGGAACAGGTTGCCCAGGGATGTAGTTGAGGCTCCATCCCTGGAGATATTCAAGATGCCTTCAGCACCTTTGTGGCTCTGTGCTGGACTCTCTCAACAGTTCCCTGGGGTCCTTCCTGACCTGAGGGCCCCAGAACTGGACTCAATATTCCAGATGTGGCCTCAGCAGGGCAGAGTAGAGAGGGAGGAGAACCTCTCTCGACCTACTAACCACAGCCCTTCTAATCCACCCCAGGGTGCCCTTGGCCTTCTTGGCCACAAGAGCACATTGCTGGCTCATGGTCAACCTTCCATCTGCCAGGACCTCCAGGTCCCTTTCCTCTTCACTGCTCCCCCAGCAGGTCAGTCCCCAACCTGTACTGCTCCATGGGGTTGTTCTTTCCCAGGTGCCAGACTCTACACTTGCCCTCCTGCTCCCTTAGGATTCCCTCATTACCTGGCATCCTTTGCTTTCATCACTCCATCCAAACCAAGTTCTGCACCATGAGGGTGGTGGAGCAATGCAACAGGTTGCCCAGGAAGGTAGTTGAGGTCCCATCCCTGGAGATATTCGAAGTGAGGCTTAACAGGGTTCTGGGTAACCTGACCTAGTTGAGGGTGTCCCTGCTGAGTGCAGAGGGGTTGGCCTGGATGAGCCTTGGAGGTCCCTTCCAACTCAGACCATTCTGTGATCCAAGGACTGCTTCCACACCCACAGACAGGGTAGGTGTAGGAAGAAAGGACAAGCATCACCCACCCCCACCCCCCCCCTCCAGCTGTGCCTTCACATACACAGCCAAATCCTGCGAGGAAATGACAAGGAGCAGCTAAAGGAAATGGACTTCAGAGACGTGAACTGCTCCTTGCTGCCGAGGAATGGCTGAGATGCAAAAGGCAGCACCCAGGCCAGGCCAGAGCCAGCACCTGACATCTGCGGCTGTGTACACAGAGCCTCCTCCACCTGCAGGAGACAAAGAGCAGACGAGAGGCTCAGCTTGGTGAGGGAATGTGGATATTTATGTTGGGACATGCTAATGGCTGCAGCCAAGGCAGAGCAGAACCCTGGCCCCTGGGGCGCAGGAAAGGGGAAAAAGGAGCTAGATAGAGCTTAATCCTGGCGCTCTGGCAGGGCTGCTGCGTGGGGGTGAGCACCTGAGGCGGTAGGCAGCCACCTGCCGAGTCTAGCCCCTGGACTTTGAGCTTTGCTCAAGGTGCTGCTCATGATTAATTATTAGTCAACTAAATAATAACCAAGAGGGTCATTCTATTCTAGAAATGATATCATCTTTTTATGCCATAAAATAGATAGTTACATAAAGTTATCCATCATTGATATATAAAGAAAGAGAGAGAGAAAAGAATATTAGATAGACAAATAGATATAAAATCTGTAACATGAGATAATGAACATAATGACATATAATTAAATGTAAATAATATACTATAATATACTGCAACATAATACAAGGTAATAGACTATCATGTGGTATATAATGTAAGGTAATAGACTATAATATACTATAGGTGAGGTAATAGACTATAATATACTATAAGTACTATAATATACTATAAGTAAGGTAATAGGCTATAATATACTCTAATGTACAGTAAGATATATTCTAATGTAATATTATATCATATCATATCACATATCATATCATACCATACCATATCACATCATATCATATCACATCATATCATATCATATCATATCATATCATATCATATCATATCATATCATATCATATCACATACTAGATTTATTTACTAGATTTACTTACTAGATTTACTGTATAACATGTAAACCATGTGTACTTTATCACACCTACATCTATGATGTAAAAATACAGGCATTGATTAAGCCCTGCCAGAGCTGCTGGGCACACTTCCCTGCATGCACCTGTCATTTCCAGAAGGGTGATGAGTCATGAATTCAAGATCTGGAGATGGTCTCAGAGGCCTGGAGCCTGCTGTCTGTGTGTGGGTTTGACAACGCTGTTGCTCTGCTGGTAGTTGCTCTCCTCCCCTGGGCAGCTCTGGCAGTCAGAGAGACAGCCTGGCTGTGCTGCTGGCCACTGCCTCACACCTCTGTGCCTTGGAATCCTCCGGGGTTTAAAACCAATCTGTGCCTCAAAGCACTGCAGCGAGCCAGGGGTGAAGCATCAGGGTGAGCAGCAAGCAAATAGAATAGAGTGGAGTGGAGTGGAGTGGAGTGGAGTGGAGTGGAGTGGAGTGGAGTGGAGTGGAGTGGAGTGGAGTGGAGTGGAGTAGAGTAGAGTGGAGTAGAGTAGAGTAGAGTAGAGTAGAGGAATAGAATAGAATAGAATAGAATAGAATAGAATAGAATAGAATAGAATAGAATAGAATACAATACAATACAATACAATACAATACAATACAATACAATACAAGAATTAACCAGGTTGGAAAAGTCCTCAGAGATCATCAAGTTCAACCTATCACCCAACATCATCTGATCAACTAAACCATGGCTCCAAGTGCCTCATCCAGGCTCTTCTTAAACACCTCCAGGGATGGTGACTCCACCACCTCCCTGGGCAGCACATCCCAATGGCCAATCTCTCTTGCTGGGAAGAATTTCTTCCTAACTTCCAACCTGAACCTCCTGTGGCACAGCTTGAGACTGTGTCCTCTTGTTCTGCTGCTGCTTGCCTGGGAGAAGAGACCAAGCCCCACCTGGCTACAACCTCCCTTCAGGTAGTTGTAGAGTCAAGAAGGTCTCCCCTGAGCCTCCTCTTCTCCAGGCTAAGCAGCCCCAGCTCCCTCAGCCTCTCCTCATCTGTGTCCTCCAGAGCAGTGCCCAGGTGAATGAGTCACAACCTCTGCAGGGAGTCAAACTGGTTTTCCAAGATGCTGACCACTGACAGATCGTTGAGGGGGATGTCTCCTTCTCTGGAGCCTCTCCAGCCTCTTCTGGATGTGTTCCTGTGTGACCTGTGCTGGATTCTATGGTGCTGCTCTGGCAGGGGTTGTTGGGCTGGATGATCTCCTGAGGTCCCTTCCAACCCCTAACATCCTGTGAGCCTCTGACCCTGTGGCCCTAAGGGAGAGGAAGGACAAGAACGGGCAATGGTGTTGCTAGCTTGTGGCTTCCACAGTGATGTGCTTGCAGGGTGAAGAGGGAGGGAAGCAGGACTGAGAGGGATTGATCAGTTGCCACTTCTTGCTTGTTGCATGCCACAGAACTTTGCTGCCAATTTCTTTGTAGAAAGAGCTGAGCTGGCTGGAGCCTAAACTAGAGGATGATGTGGGGACAGGACACCCTGGCAGCAGGACAGAGACAAGCCCAGCCCCTGCAGATTGTCCCTGCTCACAGCAGCACAGAACCAGTCAGAGAATGTTAGGGGTTGGAAGGGACCTCCAGAGATCATCCAGTCCAACCCCGCTGCCAGAGCAGGAGCACCCAGGGCAGGGCACACAGGAACACATCCAGGTGGGGTTTGGAGTATCTCCAGAGAGGGAGACTCCACAGCCCCCCTGGGCAGCCTGCTCCAGGGCTCTGGCACCCTCACAGCAAAATAATTCTTCCTCCTCTTTCCATGGCACTTCCTCTGCCTCAGCTTCCACCACTGCCCCTTGTGCTGGCATTGGGCATCCCCCAGCAGAGCCTGGCTCCAGCCTCTGGGCACTCACCCTGCACAGCTTTAGCAACAGCAATGAGGTCACCCTCAGGCTCCTCCTCTCCAAGCTCCAGAGCCCTCAGCTCCCTCAGGCTCTCCTCCTGAGGAAGATCTTCCACTGCCTTCAGCATCTTTGTGGCTCTGTGCTGGACTCTCTCAAGCAGTTCCCTGAGGTCCTTCCTAACCTGAGGGCCCCAGAACTGGACACAATATTCCAGATGTGGCCTCAGCAGGGCAGAGTAGAGGGGGAGGAGAACCTCTCTTGACCTACTGACCACAGCCCTTCTAACCCACCCCAGGATGCCTTGGCCTTCTTGGCCACCAGAGCACACTGCTGGCTCATGGTCAAGCTTCCATCCACCACCCCCAGGTCCTTTTGCCCTTCACTGCTCTCCAGCAGGTCAGTCCCCAACCTGTACTGCTCCATGGGGTTGTTCTTTCCCAGGTGCCAGATTCTACCCTTGCCCCTGTTGGATTTCCTTCCATTTCTCCCTGCCCAGCTCCCAGCCTGCCTGAGTCTCACTGCACACAACCTTCTGCACCAGGAGGGTGGTGGAACACTGGAACAGGTTGCCCAGGGAGGTGGTTGAGGCTCCATCCCTGGAGATATTCAAGGTGAGGCTGGAGAGGGCTCTGGGCAGCCTGATCTGGTTGGGGATGTCCCTGCTGAGTGCAGGGGGTTGGCCTGGATGGCTTTGGTCATCCCTTCCCACCCAGACCATTCTGTGATTCAGTGGTTGTGTGAGTCTGTGATCCAGCCCAAGCCCACGCGAGGCGTGCCGGGCGTGGGTGCCCTCGGGAGCACGGAGGTCAAAGTGGATTTCACGAATCAAGCAGCCTGCTCTGCTGTGAGCTGTCCCTGCCCAGGGCAGGGGGTGGGAACTGGATGATCCCTGAGCTCCCTTCCAACCCTGACAGCTCTGTGATTCTAGGGTTTCAAGCCCAAAGCTTGAAGCTTCCCACACTCTCCACAGCGAGCATGGCATTTTCAGGAGAGAATTTGAATACCAAATGGTTGGGGGGGGAGGGGGGAAAGAAAGTTATTTTACTTCTTTGGCAGCTCAGGACAGGTTTGGGCTGCTCAGTTTTTGACAGAAAGGCAAAATATCTTCTCACCCTTTTTTTTCCCTTCTTCTCCTCTTACAGAATGCTGACATTTTCAGATGCATTTCCTCTCTGCATGCAGCCTCTCCTGAACACTTTCAACAACACTTTCCCGTGGTATTTCGTTCTGAGGGTTCCTCACTGCCAGGGGAACAGCCGAGGATCCAGGGAGGAGCTGTGGAAATGCATTAGCTATGCAGACAGACACTCTGGAGCAGCCTGGAGCAGCACCGGACCCCTTCAGCCCGGGGCTTTGGTAGCAGCTGCTGTCAGCCAAGCCTGAAGTGAGCCAGGGATCACAGAATCACAGAAACATTCAGGCTGGGAAGGACCCTCAGGGTCACCAAGGCCAACCATTAACCCTGCTCTGCAAGGGTCACCATCACAGAATCACAGAAACATTCAGGCTGGGAAGGACCCTCAGGGTCACCAAGCCCAGCCATCAACCCTACTCTACAAGGGTCACCCCTGAACCATGTCCCCAAGCAGCACATCCAAACCACCTTCAAACACATCCAGGCTTGGGGACTCCACCACCTCCCTGTTGCAGAGCTCCCAGCTTTGCTTCTCGTGGTAGGGGGGAAGTTGAAAAGGTGGCTGGGAGGAAAAAGAGCCCTTTGAACAAGTTGTGCAGTTTCAGCAGGACAGCAGAGGGAAAAGCAGGATTTGCCATGCCCCAGCATGCTCTGGCCACCAGCCCAGAGCTGTAATGGGGCATGGACAGCCCCTTGTGCTGGCAGCCAGAAGCCCAAACCTCCATGTCCCTACATGAAGTTGTGTGTGGGATTGGTGTAGGGATTGGCATGGAGCTGGGATTGATCCTCTGCCCATTCCTGCTTTTTCATGCATCAAAGCCAAGCCCAGGAAGCTCTGACCCAAGCCCTGGGAGGATTGGCAGGGGCACCCTCCTGCTCTGCTCAGAGCAACCTCTCTGGGCCATCCAAAGCAGAGGCACAGTTGGGAAAGGCAAGAGAAGCTCTTGGGAAAGAGAGAGAGGCAAAACATTCAGGTTGAACTGAATTCACCCACAGTTTCTCACTGGACAGAAATGTTATACCTACAGGCAGCTTTCCTCCTTCAGGCCAGGCCACCTCCACTAAATTCCATCCAGAGGAACTCCTGTGTCATATCCACAGCAGCAGAGTACTGTCTGCACATAGCCAAAACAGCCAAAGAAAGCCAAAGGCCTCCTGGCTGGGATCAGCAATGCTGTGTGCAGCAGCAGCAGGGAGGGGATTGTCCCCTGGCACTCAGCTCTGCTCAGGCCACACCTGCAGTGCTGTGTCCAGTTCTGGGCAGCTCAACACAAGAGAGATGTGGAGGTGCTGGAGCCAGGGCAGAGGAGGGCAAGGGAGCTGGGAAGGGCCTGGAGAAGAAATCTGATGCAGAGCAACTGAAGGAGCTGGGGATGGTTAGTGTGAAAGAGAGGAGGCTGAGGGGAGACCTCCTGGCTGTCTGCAGCTCCCTGAAAGGAGGTTGTGGAGAGGCTGCTGCTGGTCTCTTCTCCCAGGTCATTAGTGACAGAACAAGAGGCAATGGCCTCAAGCTGTGACTGGGGAGGGTTAGACTGGACACAAGGAAAATTTCTTTTCACAGAAAGGGATTGGAATGTGCTGGGCAGGGAGGTGGTGGAGTCCCCAAGCCTGGCTGTGTTTGAAGGTGGTTTGGATGTGGTGCTTGGGGCTGTGGTTCAGGGGTGAGCCTTGCAGAGTAGGGCTCATGGCTGGACTTGGTGACCCTGAGGGACTTTTCCAACCTGAACATTTCTGTGTGATTCTGTGTGTGTGAAAGGCAGCTCCAGAACCTAGGCAGAGAGGGACTGCAATATGTTGATGCTATGTTACTGCCCTGCCCAGCCAGCCAATCAGGCTAGAAATGATGGCTAAGGGGTTTCTGAGCTCCTCTTGAGCAAACACTGTGGGAACAGCAGGCTTGGTTTGGTGCATGCCCAGAGTGTTGCAGTGCTAACACTTGTCTTGCATGTAAGCAGCTTCACAACCTGATATTTACACAAGGATTCACAGAGAGGAGAAGGCTGCTTTGGTTTGGGGCTTTTTTCCTCCCAGGTGACAGGCTCATGTTGAAATAGGAATTCATTTGGGAAAGCCCTCTGCTCTGTGTCACACAGCAGGCTGGCTTGGATGCTGGCAGTAGGTTGCTTTTTTCCATATATAAGCAAAGATTGAATTTAAAACACAGGAAACATCCAGCTGGAAGAGACCTCCAAGCTCACCCCGTCCAACCCTCCACCCAGCACTCAAGGGTCCACACCAAACCATGTCCCTAAGCACCACACAGTGCTTGAGCACCCCCAGGGATGGTGACTCCAGCACTGCCCTGGGCAGCCTCTTCCAGTGTTTGAGAACCCTCTCAGTGCAGAATTCTCTCCTAGCATGCAGCCTGAACCTCCCCTGGGGCAGCTTGGAGCCATCTCCTCTGCTCCTGTCTCTTGCCACCAAGGAGCAGAGGCTGCCCCCTCCTCACTCCAACCTCCCTTCAGGGAGCTGCAGAGAGCACTGAGGTCTCCCTCAGCCTCCTCTTCTCAAGCCTGAACACCCCCAGCTCCCTCAGGCCCTTCTCCAGCCTCATTGTCCTTCTGGGGACACTCTCCAGCCCCTCAAGGTCCTTCCTGGAGTGAGTGGCCCAGAGCTGAGCACAGCACTCAGGCTGTGGCCTCAGCAGTGCTGAGCACAGGGGGATGGCCACCTCCTGGCCCTGCTGCCCACCCTGTTTCTGACCCAAGCCAGGAGGCCTTTGGCCTCCCTGGCCACCTGGGCACTGCTGGCTCATGTTCAGTCAGCTATCAACCACTACCCCCAGGGCCCTCTCCAAGCTGCAGCTTTCCAACCACACATCCCCAGGTCTGTAGCTTACCATGGGGTGGTTGTGACCCAGGTGCAGGACCTGGCACTTGGCCTTGTTGAACTTCACACAATTAGCCTTGGCCCATGGGTCTGAGCTGTCCAGATCCTGCTGCAAAGCCTCCCTGCCCTCTGGCAGGTCAACACAGCCACCCAGCTTGGTCTCATCTGCAAAGAAAAGAGTCACAGAACGGTCAGGGCTGGAAGGGACCTCAAGGCTCAGCCAGCCCCAACCCCCCTGCCCGGGGCAGGGACACCTCACACTGCAGCAGGTTGCTCACAGCCACAACATTTCCATAGCTCCCACATCAATACAGCAGCAATTTTACTTCCCACAGCACCCAGCACTTTGCATCTCAAGCAGACTGTGAGCAAAACAAAAGCTCAGGCTTTGAAAGCAATCAGTCAGTGAGCTCACCAATGCACTTGGTCTGAACACAAACACACCCAACAGGCTTGCTGCTGGGAAGCCACTCCAGGGTAGTGCTGCTGCTGGTAGCACCCAGGTGCTTGGCTTTGCCTTCAGCAAGGAGGCTCCAGTTCCAAAGCCTTACCTCCAGCAAGGTGGTTCCAATGTCAAATGCCTTGCAACAGGCATTTCTAAGGCTTGGGCAGCAGCTGGCATATGCTGCTGCTGGCAGTGCTGTGGCTGTCACCTGCAGAATCCCAGGCTCACAGGATGTCAGGGGTTGGAAGACACCCAAAGAGATCATCCAGTCCCAGCCCCCTGCCAGAGCAGCACCACAGAATCCAGCACAGGTCACACAGAACACATCCAGAGGGGGCTGGAAAGGCTCCAGAGCAGGAGACTACACAACCTCCCTGGGCAGCCTGCTCCAGGGCTCTGGGAGCCTCACAGGGCAGAAGTTCCTCCTCATGTTGAGGTGGAACCTCCTGTGCTGCAGTTTCTCTCCATTGCCCCTTGTCCTATCCCAGGGTGCAGCTGAGCAGAGCCTGTCCCCTCCCTCCTGACCCCCAGCCCTCAGATATTCATAACCATTTATTAAATCCCCTCTCAGTCTTCCCTTCTCCAGGCCAAAAAGCTGCAGGTCCCTCAGCCTCTCCTCACCAGGCAGGGCTCCAGTGCCCTAAGAAGATGTCTTTGCTGAGGCCAGTTGGTAGAGCTGGAAATTACAGCCCAATTTTTAGGTCCCCAGGCCTTCCCTCCAGTCCTGGCACAAGCTGCTTCTTGTGTTTTTCAGCTGGATCAGCTGCTCTGCTAAATCCCATGGCCCTCCTGACAAAGCTGGCAGCACTGCTGTGGGGAAGTGATAAGGCAGGTGATGCTCCTGCTGGCAGGGAGCAGCAGGGCTCATGGCAAGGTGGATACAGCAGTGCCTGGCACATCAAATTGCAGCAGGGGCTGGAGCAGCTCTGCTGGGAGCACAGGCTGAGGTAGCTGGGGCTGTGCAGCCTGCAGAAGAGAAGGCTCTGGGGGGACCTCAGAGCTGCCTGCCAGGACCTGAAGGGATCCTGCAGGAAGGCTGCAGAGGGACTTCTCCTCAGGGTGTCTGCAGACAGGCCAAGGGGCAATGGTTTGAAGCTGAGGCAGAGCAGGGTTAGAGTGGAGCTGAGGGAGAAGTTGTTCAGCAGGAAGGTGCTGAGCCTCTGTCCCAGGCTGCCCAGGGAGGCTGTGGCTGCCTCCTGCCTGGGGGTGCTGAAGGCCAGGCTGGATGAGGCCCTGAGCAGCTGAGTGTAGTTGAGAGGTGTCCCTGGGCATGGTGTGGAGGTTGGAGGAGAGGAGCTCTGAGCTCCCTTCCAGCCTGAGCCACCCCAGGATTCTATGATTTGGAGCAGCTTACAGACTTGAGCCAACCCTCAAGCCTGCACATCTCCTGGGGGCTGGAGTTTGGGAGTCCAGCCACATGCATTGCACTGGTCCCAACTTATAAATGTGGTTTTTTAATAGCACAAAGGGAGATGAATCTAGCCCTCAGCTCAGGAGTGCTCCTGGCTCCTCATCTAACAGCAGCACAGCACTAAAGTTACAACAGAATGAGTACAAAGGAGATGGAGCTGAGCCTGGGAAATGTGAGGTCTCGCTCCTCACCAGGTTTAAAGTCATATTTTCATCCTAAACCCCTCCCTCTCTCCTCTAGGGAAGGTTTTGGAGGTAGAAGGCAGAGTGTCCTTCAGCTCCCTCAGGGATTGCATGGCAGCTGCCAGTGGATTTTCCAGCTTGGAAGAGCTTGGGCTGTGTGCTCCCACACAAAGTGGGCAAGGGCGGCCCAGGAAATTCCCAGGCAGCTTCCCTGAAGCTGTTTCAGTTTCCCTGTGGTAAGAGCAGACTTCAGCACATCGATTCCATCCTCCAAGAGGGGTGTCAGTCACAAGGCTCATCCTATGGGAAGCTGTGGTTAACAGAACAGGATCAAAGTGCTTCCAAAGAATACACCTGGAGCTGATGGGCATCCTCCTGTGGGAGGGCAGTGAGTGTCCCTTTACCTCCTGTGGGAGGGCATTGAGTGTTCTACCTCCTGTTGGAGAGCATTGAGTGTTCCTTTACCTCCTGTTGGAGGGCATTGAGTGTCCTTTACCTCCTGTGGAAGGACATTGAGTGTTCCTTTACCTCCTGTTGAAGAGCATTGAGTGTCCCTTTAGCTCCTGTTGGAGAGCATTGAGTGTCCCTTTAGCTCCTGTGGGAGGGCATTGAGTGTCCCTTTAGCTCCTGTGGAAGGACATTGAGTGTCCCTTTAGCTCCTGTGGGAGGGCAGTGAGTGTCCCTTTGCCTCCTGTAGCTGTAAGGTCTCCAGGTGCTCTGCCTCTGCAGCGGCAGCACAGCTGCCCTGCTGTGGAAACAAAACCCGAGAAGGGAGGAGGAAAAGGACAAGTCTTTGACAGATTTTTGTCTGATGCTTCCATCTTGTGGCCAGCTCAGAAAGGAAAACCTCTGCCTCCCGGTTTCAGAGGAGGCATTAAGAAACACCAAGAAAATGTGTCCTACATCCTTGTCTCCAGTCATGTGGGCAGGGATGAAGGGGCTGGGAAGGCAGGTGAGCTTGCCCTTGGAAACCAACCAAACATCAGTGCCAGCAGAGGAAGTGCTGCTGGTGCCTCCTCCACTGCCCACTGTGCTTTGACCTCACTCAAGCTGTGTTGAGGGGTGCAGGACAGAGATGGGGCCGAGCTGCATTGGGCTGGAAGGGAGCCTCAAAGGTCATCCTGTCAACCCCCCTGCGGTGAGCAGGGACCCCTCCAGCTAGACCAGGCTGCCCAGGCCTGCATGGAGTGCTGAGCCCAGCCCTTCCTCTTGCTGCAGGCATTGGTGCTGGGTCTCCCAGGGGGTATGGACTCTGCTTCAGCTGCCAGCTTCACAGAGCAGCCCGGGTCCATGAGGTGACTTTCCCTCTTAGTTCTTGGGTGTATGAAAATCTTTCCTCTGATCTTTCCCAGCACACAGCTCCTGTGCCCCACAGTCTCCAGCAATGGGGACAAGGTGAGGGGACACAACTGTCTTGCTGAGACAGTTGCAAGGGTAACCCAGGTTCTCAGAGCCACTGAGGGCATCTTAGGGTGGCTGCCTGGCTTGCTTTTGACTGATGAACCTGCTGCTCCCCTTTGCAACCCTCCCAGCAATGCAGGAGCTCAGCCAAAGATCTGCTTGCATGCATTCACACGTGTGCTCATACACTTGTGTCCATGCAAATCTGGAGTCTCCTGCATGGGGCCCTTGTGGAGAGCAATTCCCTACCCTTTCCTTCCCATCCCAGCCAGGAATCTCATCTCTGCTGCTGTGGGCACAGCACTGCTCTTCTCTCCTGGGCAGACTGCCTCTGCCACCAGTCATAACCACAGAATCACAGAAGCATTAGGTTGCAAAAGCCCCTCATAATCACCAACTCCAACCCAGAACCCTGCTCTGCAGGGCTCACCTCTAAACCAGAGCCCCAAGCACCACATCCAAACCACCTTCAAACACAGCCAGCCTTGGGGACTCCACCACCTCCCTGCCCAGCACATTCCAATCCCTGACCACTCTGGTGGGAAAAACTTCTTTCTACTGTCCCAGTCTAAACCTACCAAGGGGCAGCTTGAGGCCATTGCCTCTTGTTCTGCCACTAATGACCTGGGAGAAGAGACCAGCAGCAGCCTCTCCACAACCTCCTTTCAGGGAGCTGCAGCCAGCCAGGAGGTCTCCCCTCAGCCTCCTCTCTTTCACACTAACCATCCCCAGCTCCTTCACTTGCTCTGCATCAGATTTCTTCTCCAGGCCCTTCCCAGCTTCCTTGCCCTCCTCTGCCCTGGCTCCAGCACCTCCACAGCTCTCTTGTGTTGAGCTGCCCAGAACTGGACACAGCACTGCAGGTGTGGCCTGAGCAGAGCTGAGTGCCAGGGGACAATCCCCTCCCTGCTGCTGCTGCACACAGCATTGCTGATCCCAGCCAGGGTGTCAGTGCCCTCCTGTGGTGCATGTGTGGCCTTGAGACAGGGAGCAAGACACTGTGGAGGACTCCTGTGGACGCTTGGGCTGTGGTTAGCAGTGGAGTGAGGGGTTAGGCTTTTGCCCACAATAGATCTACTCCTGCAACAGTGTGAGACACTCACTCTCCAAGCTCTCCAACACAATCACACGGCTGTCCCCTGCACACAGGAGACTGCATTCCTGCTCTGCAAAGGGCAAGAAGGCAATGGAGAGCTGAATCTCCATCCTCTCCATCTCCGAGAGCTGCAAGAGATTTCTGGTACCACCACCTTTCTACCCTGCACAGCAGGAGTGAGGGGTGCAGCATGTCTCACACGGCTGCTGACCTTCCAGAAGCGCAGGAGCACAGCCAAGCAGGACACACAGGAGGGCACAAGCATTGCCATGCTGCTTTCCCAACCCCCTGGGGGGGCAGAAAGTGCTGTGTCTCCTTGGGGAGGTGTAGCTTCTCTTTGGCAAGAATGCAAAGGAGAGGGAACTCCTGGAATATTGCATCCAGCTCTGGGCTCCCCACTTCAGGAGGGACAGGGATCTGCTGGAGAGAGTCCAACAGAGAGCTACCAGGATGCTGAAGGGACTGCAGCACTGCCCTGTGAAGAGAGCCTGAGAGCCCTGGGGCTGTTTAGTCTGGAGAAGAGAAGGCTGAGAGGGGGTTTAATAACTGATTATCTAGGGCTGGGGGTCAGGAGGGAAGGGACAGGTTCTGCTCAGCTGCACCCTGGAATAGGACAAGGGACAATGGAGAGAAACTGCAGCACAGGAGGTTCCACCTCAACAGGAGGAGGAACTTCTTCCCTGTGAGGGTCACAGAGCAGGCTGCCCACAGAGGTTGTGGAGTCTCCTGCTCTGGAGCCTTTCCAGCCCCCTCTGGATGTGTTCCTGTGTGACCTGTGCTGGATTCTATGGTGCTGCTCTGGCAGGGGGTTGGACTGGATGATCTTTGGAGGTCCCTTCCAACCCCTAACACCCTGTGAGCCTCTGAACTTGCTCTACCTCTTACCCAGAGCAAGGGCCCTCACATATCTTTCTCCAACAAGTGAGTATAGACCCCCTGAACAGCTCCTTAAATTAGAGAGGCATTTATTGAAATACAGGAATCTGCATTTACAGGCTTGCTCTGGGGGTCTGGGGGTGGGGGGGATGTGTGTGATTGCTTTTTGTTTCTCAAAGACAAAATATCAGTGGGGGGAGGAGCATTTTGGAACTCCATTTTGTGCCTACCACCACTTCTGCCCTTTCCTCAACCATTTCACACCAAGCCACCCTCTTGGAAACTTTTCCCTTTTCCCCCTTCTTTTTATTTTTTTCTTTTTGTTTTAATATCTTTTTTTTTTACTTTTTTTTTAATAAAACTTTTTTTCTTCCTTTGTTTACTTCTTTTTATTATTTTTTTACTTCTTTTTTAACTTCCTTTTTGTTACTTGTTTTTTATTACTTTTTTTAACTTCTTTTATTTGTCTTTTTTTTACATTCTTTTTCCCTCTTTTCTTCTTTTTTCTTCTTTTCTTTTTTTCCCTCTTTTCTCTTTTTCCCCTCTTCTCTTTTTCCCCTCTTCTCTTTTTCCCCTCTTCTCTTTTTTCCCCCTTCCCTTTTTTTCCTCTCTTTTCTTTTTTTCCCTCTTTTCTCTTTTTTCCCTCTTCTTTTTCCCTCTTCTCTTTTTTCCCTCTTCTCTTTTTTCCCCTCTTCTATTTTTCCCCCTTCTTTTCTTTTTTCCCCCCTCTTTTCTTTTTCTCCTTTTCTTTTTTCCCTCTTTTCTTTTTTTTTTTCCCCTTTTGTTTTTCCCCTTTTCTTTTTTCCCTTTTCTTTTTTCCCCTTTTTATTTCCCTCTTTTCTTTTATTTCCCTCTTTTTTTTCCCTTTTCTTTTATTTCCCTCTTTTCTTTTCCCCCTCTTTTCTTTTTTCCCCCTCTTTTCTTTTTTTCCCCTCTTCTTTTTCCCTCTTTTCTTTTTTACCTCTTTTCTTCTTTCCCCCTCTTTTCTTCTTTCCCCCTCTTTTCTTCTTTCCCCCTCTTTTCTTCTTTCCCCCTCTTTCTTTTTCTTCTCCCCCTCTTTCTTCTTTCCCCCTCTTTTCTTCTTTCCCCTCTTTTCTTCTTTCCCCCTCTTTTCTTCTTTCCCCCTTTTCTTTTTTTACTTCATTTTTTTCTTTAGTTTGTGTTTGTTTTGTTTTTATTATCATCCATTTTTATTATTCTAAAATATAACTTTTGGACATTCAAAGTGCAACAGTTAACGTGCCTGTGGAATATATCACAGTAAAACAAAACAAAACCAACGACAACAATAACAACAACAACAACAACCCCCCCCCCCAACCCCCAACCCCCATTATAAACAAAAGGCAGTGATATAGCTGTCATAAATGTTTTGGCAGTATTCTAGAAGTCTATATAAAAATACTTATATACATATCGATGTATAACATCACCATATCTCACGTCCTTCCTCGTGTAATTAGGACCTTTTTGTACAAGTTGCAGCCCACCCCCACTCCCCCCCGCCCCCCACCGTGCCAGGAGGAACCGGTTGGCCGTTCCAAACCTCGATAAGAACAAAAGCCTTAACGCTGATTGTCGTTCTACGATTGCTGCAGTGAAAGGGTTGGGAATATCTCTTCCAGCGGCTTCTCAAAAATTAAGCCATAAAAGCAAAACAAACGAACAAAAACCCAAAGGAAAAGCCAAGGCTGTAATACTGATCACGTCGTAGGACTCAACCAACCATCCTCTCTCACGCTCCTCCCTCTCTAAGAAATCCTTTTTCTCTGCCTCTCATTCCAGTTGCCAGGCCAGCTTCTCTGATTGCCAGCCTGCAGTGAGCTGGGTTTGGCTAGACCCCCTGCCCGTTCTTGTGCATGATACTCCTGCCTTGAAGCATCGCCGTGCACGGGAGAGCGAGCCACGTCCGCCTGTAGGGTCTAGCCCCGAGATGCTCTGCGAGATACAGAATGAAACCAGGGAGGGGAAGGGGAGACCGCAGGAAAACGTCCTGAAATTCCAGTAAGTGGCAGAATAAACCATGCTGGGGCTACTCTTCCAAACCCTGAAGAACACGAGGCCATGTGCAAAACAATAATGCAGGTGACACTCCTCGCCCGATGCGAACGTGTAGCTGTGGTGCTTACACCTGCGAACCAAGGCATGTGTGGTCTCGAGTGGCCATTCAGAAAGCTGGGACGTCCGAGAGAGAATTGGCATCTCCTCGATTCGTAGTTCATAGCTGGAGGGAGACTCGGCATTGTCTCCTTTGTCCCGGCTCTCTCAAGAGCCTTTGTGTTTCACAGTTGTCACGGCACGGAGCCCAGCACAGCTCCCGGGAAGACTCCCGGCAGTCTTGAGCGGTTGACTTTAGGAAGCGAGGGATGCTGCCATCACATCCTTCTGATTGTCAGCCTCCACCAGGGCTGAAAACACAGATGCCTTGTTCCAGGTCCTTTCCACACCTTGTAGGTGGCCACAGCCAGGTGACACTTTGATAAGCCAGACCCAGGATGATTTTCCTGTGACGCTGCTAAGAACACATTTGCTTTCCTCTGCTCCACAGCCAGTGAAGTCAAAGGGACTTGGGTAGCTTTCCCTAGGGCTGTTTGAGTTAAACCATAGTTTGATACTGCTGGTCCCATTTCATTTTCCTTTTCCTCTTCTTTTGTGCTTCCTAAGACAAATACTGCAACAGAGAGCTGAGTTTGCACTGCATTTGCATTGCCTGTGGCTCAGCACATCCTTTGAGGCACTCATCGCGCTGAGTTAAGGTTGAGTCGGGAAGTTGAGCACCAGGAAGGATGGGACCCTTGGCAGGGATGTACCTTTCTTTCACATGGAAGTCTTCCAAAGCATTATACCTCAACACCACGCTGCCCAGGGGCAGCAGGAACCACAACACTTTGTTTGCATCAAATGGTATCCAAAACCAAACCAAAGCAACCACTCTTGCAGGCTCATTTTCATGCACCTCCTTCCAAAGAGAAAGGTCTTTTGGAAGCAGTTACCATTCGTAGTCACAGATAGTAGTCTTCCTGTTTACACCTGAAAACTAAGAGCACAATAGTGGCTGCAGAATTAGCTCTGCTTATTTGAACTTGAGCTTCCAGGCTGGGAGAGATGCCTTGGATTCAACTATCAAATGGATTCTTCATCACAGCTCACCCCAAGGATAAGACTTCTTTGGAGGAGCCAGGAATGGGGGATTTGCTGGGGCTTAGCCTGGGTCTGCCATTCTCCAGCACTTTGAAAATCTGCCAAGTGATTCTTTAGTCAAAAGAGGGGGGGGAAATTCTACCATTTCTGGACCTCACTTCATCAGAGGGCAAAACCAAAGATTGCTTCTAGGCTGGCTGATCAGCAAAGCTGATGAGAGAACCCCAAAAGTCTTCCCTTCTCTATTGATTTCCTTCTGTTTAGCAAAGCTGATTATTGATAGAACCCCAAAGCTCTTCCCTTCTCTGCTGATTTCCTTCTATCTGTTTAGCAAAGCTGATTATTGATAGAACCCCAAAGCTCTTCCCTTCTCTATTGATTTCCTTCTATCTGATTAACAAAGCTGATGATAGAACCCCAAAGCTCTTCCCTTCTCTATTGATTTCCTTCTATCTGATTAACAAAGCTGATGATAGAACCCCAAAGCTCTTCCCTTCTCTATTGATTTCCTTCTATCTGATTAGCAAAGCTCAGGATAGAACCCCCAAAGTCTTCCCTTCTTTATTGATTTCCTTCTATCTGATTAACAAAACTGCTGATAGACCCCCAAAAATCTTCATTTATTTATTTCCTTCTATCTGATTAGCAAAGCTGATCATAGTATCATAGTAACAGTCAGGGTTGGAAGGGACCACAAGGATCATCTAGTTCCAATCCCCTGCCATGGTAGAACCCCCCCTGATGATAGAACCCCCCCCCAAAAAAAAATCTTCCTTTATTTACTTACTCATTTTCCTTCTATCTGATTAGCAAAACTGATGACAGAACCCCAAAAATCTCCCTTTCTTTATTGATTTCCTTCTATCTGATTAGCAAAGCTGATGAGAGAACCCCCCAAAATGTTCCTTTTATTTATTTCCTTATTTATTTTCTTCATGTGAAAGAGAATTTTTGCCTAAGCAGAGCTGTGCAGAGCTCAACCCCCTCCCCCCCAAAAAAAAGGGGGGGAAAAAAATCAATCCAAAGAGAATTGGTTCATAAAAGATATTTTCAGGCCAGAATTCTGGGGGGGAGGTTGTTTGGGTTTGGTTTTGGTTTGTTTTCCTCCTACTTAAGAAAAAATCAGTTTCTTGAGGCTGTGCTTTTGCTGAAGGACAATGAACTGTAAAACACATACACTTAGTGTTACTGAAAGCAGTAGTAGTAGGATTATCTTGCAAACAGCTACCTCCTAGAGTTAATAAAGGCTCCTCTAACACCTATGATAGACTGGGGTTTAATTATTATCATCTTCATTATTATTATCATTATCATTATTCCCCTTTACTTGCATTAAAGGTAAAAGAAAACAAGTAACATGTTTTGTAGTACCAGCTGGTCCCTTGTGGTTTCAGACCTTTCACTGATTCTTTTTTGTGGTCCAAAAGTGGTTTGATTTTTGCCTCTTCTTCACTTCCCCTCAGAGTTGAACAGCAGCTGACGTTGAGATGGAGGGAGGCGGCGCACGGGGATTCATGAGCGATCTCTCTCCGACCCGTGGCCTAAGTCCGATGTGCACCTCGAAAGATCCTTGAGCAGAGAGTTATTTACATAATTACAAGGGTGAAGTATTGCTGCAGTGGAATTCCATCCTTCCAAGTCATTAGAATGCCCTTGAAACACAAAGCTGCTTCCGTTTGTGGCCTTTTTTTCCCCCTCCGTCCTCCCACCAGTTCGAGCGGCAAAACAAGGCTGAGATGCTGCTGAAGGGCTGCAAGAAGCAACACGAACAAAAGCCATCTTCCACCTGCCTCTTTTCATTCCCACTGGGGCTGAGTCCTCTGCCCAGCACCCTGAGTTCTCCTCTGTACAAATCCACCTCCTCTTCACCTCCTTGACACTGCCATAAAGTGGTTTGTTTATTCTCTGTGGAACAGAAGTCTGCAGACCCCGCAGTGAGCTTCTCCGTGAGCAGAGCTGGAAGGTGTCCGTGAGCTTACAGGAAGCTGTCCTCCACCAGGTCTGAGGAGTCAATCCCAATGTCATCCATCATGTCAATGTCCTCAATGGTCTCATCCTCTCTCTTGATGAAAGTAGAGCTACTGGAACCAGTTTCAATGGCGCTCTCTTCAGATGTCTGGGAACTGGAAGAGAGACAAACATCTCAAAGGTGAAATACAGATACAGAATGCAGAGCTAGCCAGGTTGGAAAAGACCTCCAAGATCATCGAGTCCAACCTATCACCCAGCACCATCTGATCAACTCAATCATGGCACCAAGGGCCTCAGCCAGGCTCTTCCTAAACACCTCCAGTGCTGGTGACTCCACCACCTCCCTGGGCAGCACATCCCAATGGGCAATCTCTCTTGCTGGGAAGAATTTCTTCCTAGCATCCAGCCTGAACCTCCCCTGGCACAGCTTGAGACTGTGTCCTCTTGTTCTGCTGCTGGGTGCCTGGGGAGAAGAGACCAACCCCCACCTGGCTACAACCTCCCTTCAGGGAGTTGCAAACAGCAAGAAGGTCTCCCATGAACCTTGTTACCTTATTTTCACCTGACATCCCCAGATGTATCTGCAGGGGGCTCCAAGAAAGCTGGGGAGGGACTTTTGAGGCTGTCAGGGAGTGACAGGACTTCGGGGGATGGAGCAAAACTAGAAGTGGGTAGATTCAGATTGGATGTGAGGAAGAAAGTTCTTCCCCATGAGGGTGGTGAGAGACTGGCACAGGCTGCCCAGGGAGGTGGTGGAAGCCTCCTGCCTGGAGGTGTTTGCAGCCAGGCTGGCTGTGGCTGTGAGCAACCTGCTGCAGTGTGAGGTGTCCCTGCCCATGGCAGGGGGCTTGGACCTGGCTGATCCTTGAGGTCCCTTCCAACCCTGACAGTTCTGTGGTTATATGATCCTGAATGTTTCTGTGATCTCTGACTATCCTGTGGCCAGTCATACCACCATATTTACATGAGACCCTAGCAAGAGAGCTGAGGAGCAGAGCTAAGGAACCCATGTGGCAGTTAGGATGCTCAAAAAGTGTTAAAGGGCAATGCCAACCACGACCCCAAACTGTGCCCGAGGGCCACACGGCCTTTAAACCAGACCCACCTGTGCCTGTTCCTTTTGCCAAGCTCATCCTCAGACACAGGGTCGATGTCAGGCAGGGGGATGATGTACCCACTGTCAGCACTCAGCCTCTGCTCATCAAAGCCACTCTCCCTGTCCTTCAGCTTGTCCTCATTCTTGTAGGTGACCCCGATGTAGGTGTTGTCGCACTCCCCTCTCATGCGTGTGACAGCTGGGTGGTCGCTTTTCAGGAAGTCCAGGTGGATCTTCTCATAGCTCTGGAAGCAGACATTTGAAAGCCCTCATTAGATGCTGACCACCGAGGCTGCCTTCCTTCAGGGGGGGTTGGAACTGGATGGTCCCTTCCAACCAAACCATTCTGTGAATAACACAGTTGCCTCTAAAATTGTACATAGAGGGGGAAAAAGGAGCAGAGCAGGGCAGGGCAGAGCAGAGCAGGGCAGAACAGAGCAGAGCAGAGCAAGAGCAGAACAGAACAGAGCAAAACCAAAACAGAACAGAGCAAAGCCAAAACAGAACAAAGCAAAACCAAAACAGAACAGAGCAAAACCAAAACAGAACAGAGCAAAACCAGAACAGAACAGAGCAAAACCAGAACAGAACAGAGCAAGAGCAGAACAGAACAGAGCAAAACCAAAGCAAACCAAGACCAAAGCAAACCAACACCACCAAACCCCCCAGAAAATTCCCCCGAGCAAACCTTTTTGTACTCTCCAGGCAACAAGCTCTCCACAATTTCACTCAGGTGGTAAAAAGAAGGCCTTTTCTCTGGTTCACTGTTCCAGCACTTCACCATGATCTCATACCTGCAGGAAAGATGGAAATCAGTTTAACCAACTGGAAACAGAAGGAGGTTTCACAAGAGCAAGTGCCAGGCCCTGCACTTTGGTCACAACAACCCCAAGCAATGCTGCAGGCTTGGGGCAGGGTGGCTGGGAAGCAGCCTGGTGGAATAGGAGCTGGGGGTGCTGGTGGCCAGGTGGCTGAGCATGAGCCAGCAGTGTGCCCAAGTGGCCAAGAAAGCCAACAGCATCTTGGGCTGGATCAAAAGCAGTGTTCAGCAGGAGTAGGGCAGTGCTGGTGCCCCTGTGCTTGGCTCTGGTGCAGCCACAGCTTGAGTACTGGGTTCAAGCCTGGGTGCCACAGTATGGGAAAGCTGGAGAGCGTCCAGCGAAGAGCAGCGAGGCTGGGGAGAGGTTTGGAGGGCATCACACAAAGAGGGTCTGAGGGAACTGGGGGTGTTCAGTCTGGAGAAGAGAAGCTGAGGGGAGAAGCTGAAGCTAAAGCCAAGGCCAGGTGGAAAGCAGCGTGGGAAAGCCAAGTGCAGCCATACACTTCATTGGTAGCGTGGTCAGGTTTGGCCATTCGGTATCCGCTCTTGATCTTATTGTAGAAAGTGGAATCAACCATCATGCCAGGATATGGTGTGCCTCCTGTGGGGGGAAGAGAAGGAAAAATGCTGCTCTGTGCTTGACTAGCCATGCAGAATTCCCTAACACTGCCTTGCTCTTCGTGTCCACAAGTGCTACCATCACCGTTCGATCTGCCTCCAGCGTTAATCCTTCCCAGCTAACGTTTCACATCAGAGCTGTTCCCCTGCCCACGTGAAGCTTGGATGTGAGATGCTGGCTAGGAAGGGCTGAAGTGGGTACTGTTTAAACAGGGGAAAACAAAATAAATGAAATCAATCCCTTGACAGTGTTTCTAAAATGCATTGACTGGGCACAGAGGGTGGGTGGTAGCTGGGAACGGATGATCAGCCTACACTTGACAGCTCTGCTCTGTCACTGGTTTTGTGTCACCTAAGGCACATCACTTGTCCTTGGCCCCTGCACAGCAGCTGAGAGTGAGGTGGCCTGAGTTACTCATCTCACCTTGGTTGCAAGGGCAAAGTCCTAGTGTGATGCAGTGCCCCCCGTACCCCAGGCCTTCCCACCCGGGCAGCTGGCTTTAGACAGCAGCTAACAGGTCAGATGTGTGGGTTGGAGAGAAGTGTGGACTTGCCCCCTGAGCTGGAGCTGTTAAGTGATCATCTGAGGCCACAGCATACAAGACACCACTGCACTCAGGCTCAGTTGTCACTCATGTGTGAAAGGCTTAGTCAAGGTGAAGTCAGCGTGGCAGCAGGCTGTCAGAGCTGACTGCTGAGGTTATGTTTTGCTCTCTGAGGAAGACCAGGTGGGGCAGGCATGCTACAGCATTACTCCAGGGACCTCAGCTCTTTCAAAAGCAGGATTTTCACCTAAAACTGGCCCTTACAGACTGGGCAGTGAGCACAAGCTTAGCTGTGCCTCAGTTCCCAAGTGCCACTCCAGTGCCTCCCAGGGATGCTGGGGGTATGGATATGTACAGGATCCTGCGTTGCCCAGAGCTTACAGTAATCAATACCATGAAGGGTGGTGCAACTATATGACAAGTTCTACCAGCAAATGACATTAAAGTTGGGATTGCCATGGTGCAGTGGTAAACCCCACAGAGGCAGGATTAACTCTGCTGAGATCAAATCTGGGCAATGCACTGCTGGAGAAGCAGCCCAGCCACCAGCCCAGGAGCAGCATTAATGAGGCTGAGCAAAGAGCCAGGTGCTCCCAGCTGGGAGCTGTATACCCTCTGCACCCTCTGGAAAAAGGGGGAAAGAGGGGAGGGAAGGGGAAAGGGGGGGAGGGAAGGGGAAAGGGGGGGAAGGGGAGGGAAAGGAAAAAAGGGGGAGGCAGGAGGAAGGGGGGTAAGGGAAAAAAGGGGGGTGAAGGGGGAAAAAGAGGGAGAAAGGGGAAAACAGGGAAAGAAGAAAGAAGAAGAGAAAAAGAAGAAGAAAAGTAGAGAAGAAGGCAAGAAGAAATAGGCAAGAGAAAGGCAGAAGAGAAGAAGAGAAGAAAGAAGAAGAGAAGAAAGAAGAAGAGAAGAAAGAAGAAGAGAAGAAAGAGAAGAAAGAAGAAGAAGAAGAAGAAGAAAAAGAAAGAAGAAGAGAAGAAAGAAAGGAAGAAAGAAGAAGAGAAGAAAGAAGGAGAAGAAAGAAGAAGAGAAGAAAGAAGAAGAACAAAAGCAAGAAGAAGTATCTTTCAAAGAAGAGAAGAGATCTTTGAGAGCGGATGGACATTTCTCTTCACACCTACCCCAGGCATCTGAAAACCCCTATAACAGAGTAAGTAGCAGTTGATTTCACAGCTCTATTTTTACAGCAGGATTTGAAAATCTTCCTGTGGAACAGCTTGAGCTAGGAAAGCTTAGTCACCAGCACAGAAGAAAATGTTCACACTGCTCACCCAGAGAGAAGATTTCCCAGAGCAGAATGCCATAGGACCAGACATCGCTCAGCGTTGTGTACAGGTTGTCAAAAATGCTTTCAGGTGCCATCCACTTCACTGGCAGGAAAGTCTGTAGCCAAAAACAAAGAAAGGAAAGTAAGGAAAGAAGAAAGGAAAGGAAGGAAAGAGAAGGGGGGAGAAGGGGGAGAAGGGGGGAGAAACAATGAAAGAAAGAGAGGAGAAGAGAGGAGAAGAGAGGAGAGAAGAGGAGAAGAGAGGAGAAGAGAGGAGAAGAGAGGAGAAGAGAGAGAGAAGAGAGGAGAAAGAGGAGAAGAGAGGAGAAGAGAGGAGAGAGAGGAGAAGAGAGGAGAAAGAGGAGAAGAGAGGAGAAGAGAGGAGAGAGAGGAGAAGAGAGGAAAGAGAGGAGAAGAGAGGAGAAGAGAGGAGAAGAGAGGAGAAGAGAAGAGAAGAGAAGAGAAGAGAAGAGAAGAGAAAGAAAGAGAAGAGAAGAGAAGAGAAGAAGAGAAGAGAAGAGAAGAGAAGAGAAGAGAAGAGAAGAGAAGAGAAGAGAAGAGACCAAACCACACAGATTAGTCATTAAAGAAGTGCTTCTCACTAGTTTTGTGCTAGTCAGCATTGCATGCACTACACAGCAGAGATGGTGCTGGGATGGTAAGAGATGTGAGCTAGAAGCCAATTGGGACTTGAAGAGCCATGGTGCCAAATCAAAGCACCACAGCTCTCATGGGGAGGAAGATTTGCTGGATGTGAGGAAGAAATTCTTCCCAGCAAGAGAGATTGGCCATTGGGATGTGCTGCCCAGGGAGGTGGTGGAGTCCCCATCCCTGGAGGTGTTTAAGAGGAGCCTGGCTGAGGCACTTGGTGCCATGGTTGAGTTGATTTGATGGTGCTGGGTGGTAGGTTGGACTTGCGATCTCCAAGGTCTTTTCCAACCTGGTTAATTCTGTACTCTGTGATTTGCAGAAGGAACATTTCCCTTCTCAGGAGCGTTCATCCCACAGGGTCAGTTAGCGAAGGGAGAGAACATTCAGCAGCATTTCCAGCTGACACTTCCCATTTGGGCTGCAGCAGAGCTGAGGAGATGAAGAGATACTTACACTGCCCTTGGAGACATAGTTGGAGTCGTGCATGATGTCCCTGGCCAGCCCGAAGTCGCAGATCTTCACAATCTTGCCTTGAGCCAGGAGGACATTTCGAGCTGCCAAGTCACGGTGCACACACTGCATGGAGAGAAGGTAAGCTGGTCAAGGAGGTGCTGATCCCACCTGGGCCATTTCCCCTACAAAGATCCCTGAAAAAAAATTCTGTTGGCCTGCTAGACATGGTTTTGACAAGACTGAGCAGGCACCTGCATTGCTCCAAGCACAGGCAGCAGTGCTGAGACCAGCAAGGGCTCCTGGAGACCTAACAGAGACCTTCCAGTACCTGAAGAGGGCTACAAGAGAGGCTGTTTGCAAAGGCCTGAAGGGACAGGACCAGTGGAAATAGCTTCAAACTAGAGCAGAGCAGATTGAGACTGGATGTGAGGAACAAGTTCTGCACCATGAGGGTGGTGGAACACTGGAACAAGTTGCCCAGGGAGGTGGTTGAGGCTCTGTCCCTGGAGATATTGAAGGTGGGGCTGGACAGGGCTCTGGGCAGCCTGATCTAGCTGGGGAAGTCCCTGCTGGGTGCAGAGGGGGGTGGGCTGGATGAGCTTTGGAGGTCCCTTCCAGCCTTGACCATTCTGTCATTCTTGATTCCAGAATTCTGTGACTCTCTGCCAGCTGCTTTTATTTCTCCAGCCATGGTGATCTGAGTTGCCAGGTAAGTGAGAAACCTGCCTCCAACCCCAAAACAGAACATGCTGTCTCCTGTTGTCAGAGTGTGACCTGAGGCCCTCAGCTGCCAATGCAGATGCTTTTACTCTTTCCTCCATTTTTCTTACTCACATTTTTAGAAGCCAAGAATTCCATTCCCCGTGCCACCTGGTAGGTGAAGCTCAGCAAATCCAGCAGGCTGAGGCCCTCTGAACTGTCATCTGAAAGAAGGTTTTTGACTTCTGATTCTATTGGAAAAGAGAGAGGGGGAGGGGGGAAAGGTTTGTGCTGCGGAGGGTGAAAGCAGCATCCATTTCCCCTCCCTACCATGATTCTGAGCTGATGATTATGAGGTGCTGGGTGACAGGTTGGACTTGATGATCCCTGAGGTCTTTTCCAACCTTATTGACTATGATTGTATGATTTTAGCAGGGTTACCCTGACCAAAGCAGACCTTTCCTGCCCGCTAACCACTTTTATGGACACATGCTGCTGCGTAAACACACCCAGGATTAAAGAGGACTTTGGGGTTTCTCCTGTCTGTGCTTTGTTGGGGGGTTGGGTTTTTTCCCATAGAGAAACTGCAGGAACTGCTGGGGAGGGGTCTGGAGCACAGCCCTGGGAGGAGAGGCTGAGGGAGCTGGGCTTGCTTAGCCTGGAGAAGAGGAGGCTCAGGGGAGACCTCATTGCTCTCTCCAACTCCCTGAAGGGAGGTTGTAGCCAGGTGGGGGTCGGTCTCTTCTCCCAGGCACCCAGCACCAGAACAAGAGGACACAGTCTCAAGCTGTGCCAGGGGAGGTTCAGGCTGGAGCTGAGGAGAAAGTTCTTCCCAGCAAGAGAGATTGGCCCTTGGGATGTGCTGCCCAGGGAGGTGGTGGAGTCTCTGGATCAAAAAGGCTTGGATGTGGCACTTGGAGCCATGGTTTAGTCATCAGGAGGTGTCAGGGATTAGGTCATAGGTTGGACTTGATGATCCCTGAGGTCTTTTCCAACCTGGTTGATTGATTCTATGAAAAGGTGAAGTCAAAAAGGTTCACTGAAGTGTTACTCAGGTTTCTCACAACACTCAGTGTGTGGTGCAAACAAACCCCAAACCCATTTATTTAGAGGCGGTGCCTTCATTAGGTTTTTTTTCCATTTACTTCTGCTGGGCACTGTTATGTATCCCAGCAAGAACTCTCTGGGGTTATCCAACACCAGCTAGAGAAGGAAAAAAGTCAGGAATTTCATGGCAATGAGCAGTTCTCATTTCCTCTTCTGAAAGATGTCAGCAAAACCCAGTCAAAACTCAGTGATTCATTCAGCCCCAAGTGTCCCAGGGCACAGTATGAGGACATTATGGCCTTGGACTTGCTTGTATTGGGGATGGTGGTTGGGCTAGGTGACCTTTGGAGGTGCCTTCCAACCCAGACCATTCTGATTCTGTGATGATCCATCCCAGGAGGCAAATCACATCCTGAGCTGCATCAACTGTTCCCCTGCTGCTCCAATGTCTCCCATCCCCAGAGCACAGTGAAGGACACAAGCACAGGCTTTTATCTCTAGCTTATACTGGTGCTGGTGTTTGGGCTAGGTGACCTCTGGAGGTGCCTTCCAACCCAGACCATTCTATCATGATTCAGCCCAGAAGGTCAATCACATCCTGGGCTTCACCAGCTGTTGCCCTGCTGCTCCAGGAGCATGTCTCCCATCCCCAGAGCACAGTGAAGGACACAAGCACAAGCTTTTAGCTCTAGCTTATGCTCATGCGTGTGCAGAGCACAGCTGAGTACTTTACATCCACACAGAAGGCACAAATGATTTGTGCCCTGAGGCAAGAATTCGTGGTGTGGATGTGTGCAGAAGGGACAGTTCTACCCTACCTGACATAGATTTCTTCTTATATGAAGCTGGTCGGTCATAGACAGATCTCTGGATGTCAGAGTATTTAGATCCTTCCTTCCTCTCCAGCATGGGCACATACTGGGTGGTGTCAGCTTGTTTCATGTCCATGTACTCTCCAGTGTTTTCAAATGACAGGATCACATAGCTGGAATTGGGAACAGACACAGAGACATCAGCCAGGGGTGCCCAGGTGCCTGCCCTGGCACAGCATCCTGCAGATCTAACACTTCCCTTGTGGTCTTCATGCAGAGGAGTTGGCTTCTTGCTGAGGAATGCACACCAATCACACAACAGAGCCATGTCTCATTACACACTGGTACCACTGCAGCTAAGCACAAGTGCTTCAAATCTACCCTTTTGTCACTAATCAGCTGTGTAAACATCAGCTCTGGAGCCCTCCACACAGCAAGGACATGGACCTGATGGAGCAAGTCTGGAGGAGGGCCATGAAAATCATCAGGGGCTTGGAGCCCCTCTGCCACAAGGACAGACTGAGGGAGTTTGTTCAGCCTGGAGAAGAGAAGCTCTCGGGGAGACCTAATTGTGGCCTTCCAGTATCTGAAGCTACAAGAAAGCTGGGGAAGGACTTTTGAGGGTGTCAGGGAGTGGTAGGACTGGGGGGAATGGAGTAAAACTAGAAGTGGGCAGATTCAGATTGGATGTGAGGAAAAAGTTGTTCCCCATGAGGGTGGTGAGAGCCTGGCACAGGTTGCCCAGGGAGGTGGTGGAAGCCTCATCCCTGGAGGTGTTTGCAGCCAGGCTGGAGGTGGCTGTGAGCAACCTGCTGCAGTGTGAGGTGTCCCTGCCCATGGCAGGGAGGTTGGACCTGGCTGAGCCTTGAGGTCCCTCCCAACCCTGACAATTCTGAGATACTATGAAGTCATACTTTCTTTACTTTAATTCCTTCTCCCCACCTTCTTGTGCTTTCATCAGCTGGGTTCATCCCAAAGATATCCAAATCCTTCTTTGGCTTCTCTGGATGACGGGTCAGGAAGTTGTCCCTGTTCTTGTGCAGGTAGTTCACCAAGTCACCATAAAAGCAGTACTCAGTGATGATGTAAATAGGACCTGGTAAAATAAAGCAAAACAGTGAACAGTGCACTAGGAAAGAAAGAAACAAAAATAGCAGAAAACAATGCAAAACAGAAACATATTCTGTGTGTAAATACATTTTTATTGACAGGGGAGGCTTGGGCTGGATGCTAGGAAGAAATTCTCCCCAGCAAGAGAGATTGGCCCTTGGGACGTGCTGCCCAGGGAGGTGGTGGAGTCCCCATCCCTGGAGGTGTTTAGGAAGAGCCTGGGTGAGGCATTTGGTGCCATGGTTTAGTTGATTAGATGGTGTTGGGTGATAAGTTGGACTTGATGATCTCAAATGTCTCTTCCAACCTGGTTTGGTCTATTCTATTCTATTCTATTCTACTCCATTCTACTCCATTCTACTCCATTCTACTCTCCATTCTACTCCATTCTATTCTATTCTACTCTACTCTATTCTACTCTATTCTATTCTACTCTACTCTATTCTATTCTATTCTATTTTATTCTATTCTATTCTATTCTAATAAGTTAAGGCTCTAACTGCTACCAAATATCAAACCTTTGGCTCATTTGTACTCATTGTTAAATCCTTGGCTTGAAATTTCATCTGCTCTGTCAAACAGCGACTGAGGGCTCCACAGCAAACCTGCCTCGGGCCAGCCCAACCCACCTGCTTTTGTACAAGCTCCCAGAAGGTTCACAATATTCAGGTGGGGCCCAAGGTGTGTCATTATCTTCAGTTCAGACATGAGGGCCTGCTTTTCACTGGATCTAGCTGTAGCTGTTGAAACAAAAAACAACCACAAGCCACTCAGGGAGAGCAATCACCTTCTTCACAGGAGCAAACTGCTGTCTCCTCGCTTGCCTCATTAAAGCATCACTGCCGTGGTTTCTTGAGGGAGGCAGTGTCCTTCACTTGACAAAGGGCTTCTCTTAAGACTTGGAAAGGAGTCACAAAGCACTACAGGATTCACTTGATGCAGCTCAAGAGCTGCCCCAGTCTGTCTGTCCCTCTCCCGGGGTACAAATGGATTGCCCAAGTGGTACAGAGATGCTTTACAAGCTGCTCATTACTGCTTATTGCTGTCTACAACTACTTGAAGGGAGGTTGCAGCAGCGGGGGTTGGTCTCTTCTCCCAGGTAAGTGGCACCAGAACAAGAGGACACAGTCTCAAGCTGTGCCAGGGAGGTTCAGGCTGGATGTTAGGAAGAAGTTCTTCATAGAGAGAGAGACTGGCCATTGGGATGTGCTGCCCAGGGAGGTGGTGGAGTCACCATCCCTGGAGATCTTCAGGAAAAGCCTGGATGAGGCACTCAGTGCCAGGATCCAGTTGATTGGATAGGGCTGGGTGATAGGTTGGACTGGATGATCTTGGAGGTGTCTTCCAACCTGGCTGATTCTATGAACCTACCCAAGCAATGCTCAGACAACCCTATGGGCAGCTGCTCTGCCCAGAGAGGGAAAGGGAGCTGCAGCAACTTACGTTTCAGCATTTTCACAGCGACTTTCATCACGGGCTGCGAGCGACTCAATCCATAGGCAGTGCCTTCCACTACCTTTCCGAATGCACCAGAGCCAAGGATTCGACCTAGACACAAGGGAGAGCATTATTTGCTTCAGAAAGTCACAGCAGTTCACCTCATTTCCCCCTTCCATGCTCTAAAGTTGTGTGGCAGAGCACACTCACTTAGGCAGCCCGCTGGCATTGCTGTTGTCCCTGCTGGTAATCAAGCAAATTAAAAAGGCAAATATGAAATGCTGTCATTAAATGCAACTCCTAAACAAAAGCAAGCAAGCCAGCAGCAGGAGCACATCTGCAGATGGGAGCAAAACTCCTTCAAATTCATCCCTACTGTGCCCTGCCCCCCTCACTTCATCCTTTCTCGCCTCTGACTCTCCTCCATTTAAGCTGAGCCCTCTGCCTCGGTCAGTGCCTGACCACAGCGCAGCTGCGTCCTTCACTGGCAGGGGCGTTGGACTGGGTGATATTTCCAGGTCCCTTCCAGCCCCTAACATTCTGTGATCCTGTGGTTGAACAGCTGAACTGGGCTCTGTAGCTGTAGTTTCAGGCTGCTGGATCAGTGCTGGCCGCTTCTAGCTGTAAGCTGAAGCTGAAGCACATCAGCAGCTCCTTTAGAAACAGGCAGGCAGGACCAGCAGTGATCTGCAAGGAGCTGCAATCCATGTTGAGCACACATGAGGGGAAGCTCCTCTGAAGTTTAATGGACAAGTGTGCTTCATATGCTGGGAGGAATTCTGTTGCAGTTTTCCAAGTGCTGTAATCAAATGACTGATGTTTATACATATTTTACTCTTCCCACAAATCCACTTAGGCAAAAGATTGGGATCATCATATCCTGTCTCCTGATATGGACACAGAGCCCTGGAGGAGAGGCTGAGGGAGCTGGGCTTGCTTAGCCTGGAGAAGAGGAGGCTCAGGGGAGACCTCCTTGCTCTCTACAACTACCTGAAGGGAGGTTGTAGCCAGGAGGGGGTTGGTCTCTTCTCCCAGGCAACCAGCTCCAGAACAAGAGGACACACTGTCAAGCTGTGCCAGGGGAGGTTTAGGCTGGATGTTAGGAAGAAATTCTTCCCAGCAAGAGAGATTGGCCATTGGAATGTGCTGCCCAGGGAGGTGGTGGAGTCACCATCACTAGGGGTGTTTAGGAAGAGACTGGATGAGGTACTTGGTGGCATGGTTTAGTTGATTAGATGGTGTTGGGTGATCAGCTGGACTTGATGATCTTGGAGGTCTCTTCCAGCCTGGCTGATTCTGTGTGAGATTTTAGGGAACACACACTCCAAAACACTGACTGACTCCAGAACACACTGACTGGCTCCAGAACACTCTGCCTCCAAAACACTCTGCTTCATAGTTTCCAGACCGAAGAGCAAGTTCATCAAGGCAATGCTTACTCAGTGAACAAACCTCTCTATGAGCTCCAGATGTCAGGAGAGTTTCATATTCATGACCAGCTCTCCATTTCATGTTCCTTGTCAGCTTCCCAGCGCAGAGGGAGCAAGGGCTGGCTTCTACCCTGCAGGTACGCAGCGCTGTGTCTTTGGCACCAGTCTGCAGTTTGAGCTTGGCACCTTTTACCCTTCTGAAGGTGTTTTCTGGCAGGCAGTGCCAGATGTTTCTGTTGTCCTCTAGCTACAGCTCCTGCTTTTATCACACACGTGTTTTCCAAAGGAAAACTCCAGCCAAAGCATAGCTGCACCATTAACAAGCACAGGGAGCAGCTGAAGGATGCTCAGCTGAGCTACCGCTGCAGGACCTCTCCAAGGCTGTGACAGCAGAGTTTGTCACGCACAGAAACCGTCTGATTCCTTTTCAAGATTCCTGTGCTCCAAAGGTTATTCTTCCCAATCAGGATGTGAGAAAGCTTCCCACTAAATCTCAGGCTAATTCAAACAACCTGAGTCTGAAATTTGGCCCCTGAAACTCATCAGACCAGGGGTCTGGGAGCCATATGGCAGGATGCAGCCCTTCAGAACGCGATGGCATTTGCTGCTGATGCTCCTTGATCTTCTTGTCTTCACAAGCCAGCTCCTCCCCACACCACACTGCTGGCTGAGCACGAGGTGCACATCTCCCTCTCCACCACCTCTCCATCACTGAGCCAGGGTGCATGTAGGGGTGGTGAGAGTGTTTCCAGAGTGGTGGGGAGCGATTGCTGCTCTTGCCCAGTTTCAATCCTCTCTACAGACAAAGCCCAAGCCCCATGTGGTTTACACCTGAAATTGGGAGCCAGGTGTGGGAGCTGACTGATCAAGAGCTGGAGGCTTCTGTAATGCCATCCCATTCCTGATGTGGAGGCCAGCAGTGGAGCCCAGAATTATAGCTTGCATTTACTTTTCTCAGTATAAAGGCACTGCTGTGATCTGCTGGCTGGGAGAGCAGCTCTGCTTCTCCTCCATGGGGGGGAACATACAGACACAGAGGTGCTGGGAGAGCAGCTCTGCTTCTCCTCCATGGAGGGAACATACAGACACAGAGGTGCTGGGAGAGCAGCTCTGCTTCTCCTCCATGGGGGGGAACGTACAGACACAGAGGTGCTGGGAGAGCAGCTCTGTTTCTCCTCCATGGAGGGAACATGCAGATCCAGCAGCAGCCCAAGGCTCCCCAGACTAGGAGAGGTACAGAGCCTGAGGGTGAGAGCCATTTCAGCCTTCATGCTCATCCACAGAGCTTATCTGCTGAGCGTGGCAGAGAGGTGCTATTGTTCTGCTGGAGGGGACACCAAGACAAAGGTGAAGGCTGTGAGTTTGTTCCAGGCACACCTGGATTCCTCCTTGGCTAAAATTGGGATGGGGGTGGTCTGCCTGCCCCAAATTAAATGACAGCTCTGTATCAAAAGCCAAACAAGTGGCAAGCCTCGTAAGCTACATCCCGTTCCAGGCAGGTGAGAAATTAGGTCCCACGTCCCTAAGTGCTGCGTGGCTTGAGCCTGAGCCTGCCTTCTGAAAATGGGGATGGGTCTGATTCTGAGCCAGGCCAGAATTTCAATTTATGAGGGCCCCCCAGATACATGGGTGGCTTGCTGAGAGGCAATGGGAGCAACTCTGCCACCTCTCTTCAGCCACACCAGGATCCTGAGAAACCTAAGCACTCGGGACGCTGGCTCCTCTAAAGGCCCTGCCCTCTGCCACCTCAGCCAAAAGAGGAGGTCCAGGTCCTGCTGGGACCTTGCCACTTCTCAGCACAGCCAGGAGAAGGCAGTGGCATTCCAGCAGCTCACTGTGTTATCCCATTTCTCATTCTGTCACACGTCTCCCAGCCTTGGCCAGCTGCTGAGCACTTAAAACAGCAGCAGGCTCCGTCGGCTGTGGAGGGGTGGCAGAAATCCCTTTCTTCTGCAGTCTAACCCAAATTTACCAATTGAAGCTCCAGCCAGCCAGTGTTCAGAGCTGGCATTTAACACAGTGCTGCACTCCAGGCACTACTAACTAGCAAAACAATCAAATGCCAGCTGGCTGACACAGCTAGGATGAGAAATGCTCATCTGGCTGAGCCCAAACAGGTTCATATCCTGCTCCAGAGCCTCCCTGAGCTACAGGTGTAAATGCTTTGGGGTCAGCTGGGGTGCATCAAGAAGAATGTGGCCAGCAGGGCTAGGGAGGTTCTCCTCCCCCTCTACTCTGAGACCACAGCTGCAATCCTGTATCCAGGTTTGGGCTCCCCAATTCAAGAGACAGAGACCTGCTGGAGAGTGTCCAAAGGAGACCATGAGGATGCTTAGGGGACTTGAGCATCTCCCCTGGGAAGAGAGACTGAGAGCCCTGGGGCTATTTAGTCTGGAGAAGAGAAGGCTGAGAGGGATCTAATCAATGTCTATCAATAGCTGAGGGGTGGGGGCAAGTGGAGGGGGCCAAGCTGTTCTCAGTGGTACACAGGAATAAGGCAAGAAACACCAGGTTCAACCTTGAACACTGAAGATTTCACTTCAACATGAGGAGAAACTTCTTGACAGGGAGGATGCCAGAGCCCTGGAGCAGGCTGCCCAGAGAGGTTGTGGAGTCTCCTTCTCTGGAGCCTTTCCAACCCCACCTGGATGCATTCCTGTGCAGACTGCCCTGGGTGGTGCTGCTCTGGCAGGGGGGTGGACTGGATGATCTCTGGAGGTCACTTTCAACCTCTAATGCACTGTGACACTGTGACCTCCCACTTTGCTAAGAGTAAACCTGCACAAATCAGAATTGCCAGCCCCAGAAGCAAAAGAGGTCCCCATCAGCAAGTGTTTGAGATAAAAGTACCAGCAGGTCAGGAAGAGCCCTTGTGTGCTCTAGGCTGCTGCAAGGACAAGTGGCTTTAGCTCTCAAAGCACTGAGTGGCCTGGGTACACTGGGAACAGGCACTGAGTCATAGAATCATAGAATCAATAAGGTTGGAAAAGACCTCAGAGATCATCAAGTCCAATCTATTACCCAACACCTCCTGACAACTAAACCATGGCTCCAAGTGCCACAGCCAAGCCTTTTGTGAACACCTCCAGGGATGGTGACTCCACCACCTCCCCGGCAGCACATCCAGTGGCCAATCTGTCTCTTGCTGGGAAGAATTTCTTCCTCACCTCCAGCCTAAACCTCCCCTGTCACAGCCTGAGACTGTGTCCTCTTGTTCTGGTGCTGGGTGCCTGGGAGATGCCTGGATGCCTGCTGGTGCTGGGTGCAGTGGGAACAGGCACTGAGCGGCCTGGGTGCACTGGGAACAGGAAGGCATTGAAGGAGACAAAGTCACAGTGGTGGTCTGCTCACAGCTCAGATCTGACAAATCCTATTTAGGCATGTAATTAAAGTCTGGGTTGTAATAAAATAATGCCCTTAAACATCCACCCTCCTCTAGTTTTTAATTAGCACCATGAATTCCATTACAGGATATCGTTCCTGGAGCAGAACTTTTTGCTTGGGTTTTGGGGTGGGGTTTTTTGTTTTGGTTTGGGGTTTTTTTGTGTGCTGCTGCTTTCAAGAATTACCATCAGTCCTCTCTCTGGTGATGGGGAAAGAGAACTGCACTCAGGGAGAACATGCCTAAAAACTACATCAATCCAAAGCCAACTTGCTTCACCTTCTTGTCCTGTAGCTTGTGATGCAGCTTGGTGCACTTTGTGTGTTTAAAGCACTGCTCTCCAGCGCAGGAACAACAAAGTAAGGAAGGAGCAGAGGAAGACAGAAAGACAGCAGCCACAGAAACAAGCCCTGCAGTTAGTCAGCACTGAGCCATCCACAGCCTGGATTGGTGAGATGAAAAATAGTTGTAATAAAACTGCACAACTGCTTGCAGATTTCCTTTGGCCCCTGCACATGAGGGACACACATGTCCCCATTTAGGGACATGGTTTAGTGTTGGGGACATGGTTTAGTGGTGACCATTCCCTGCTGGGGCAAGGGTTGGACTGGATGAGCTCGGAGGTCTCTGCCAACCAGGTCTATTCTGTCGGTCTGTAGATCATAGAATGCTCTGGGTTGGAAGGGACCTCCAAAGCTCATCCAGCCCAACCCCCTCTGCACTCAGCAGGGACATCCTCAACTAGATAGACTAGACTAGACTAGACTAGACTAGACTAGACTAGACTAGGATAGAATAGAATAGATAGAATAGAATAGAATAGAATAGAATAGAATAGAATAGAATAGAATAGAATAGGAGTTAACCGGGTTGGAAAAGATCTTCGAGATCATCCAGTCCAACCTGTCACCCAGCACCATCTAATCAACTAGACCATGGCATCAAGCACCCCATCCAGTCTCTTCCTAAACACCTCCAGTGATGGTGACTCCACCACCTCCCTAGGCAGCACATCAGGTTGCCCAGAGCCCTGTCCAGCTTCACCTTGAATATCTCCACAACCACCTCCCTGGACAAGCTGCTCCGGTGTTCCACCACCCTCATGGTGCAGAACTTGTTCCTAAAGTAAGTATCTTGCAAATGAAAAATGCTGGTGGGGGCCTTAATAGAAGTGAGTGCTGAAGAGGTCATTTAATGCTGGGAGAGGCCCCATAAGCCACATGGAGCTGGACACTGTATGTGGGGCATGTGGAGAAGAGCTGAAACAGGGGCACGAGAGGCACTAAGAGAAGAAGCTCAAGGCTGGCACTGCTGTAGGAGAAGGGGAAGATGTGAAAGAAGAGCTGAGGAGAACAAAGAGATATGGAGAGGCTCTGAACTTCGTGGTCCTAACTCATATTGCTTGGATCAGGAACTGTGTGGCCAGCAGGAGCAGGGAAGTCATTCTGCCCTGTACTCAGCACTGGTTAAGCCACACCTTGAGTCCTGTGTCCAGTTCTGGGCTCCCCAGTTTAGGAAAGATGTTGAGCTGCTGGAAAGTGTCCAGAGAAGGGCAACAAAGCTGGGGAGGGGTCTGGAGCACAGCCCTGGGAGGAGAGGCTGAGGGAGCTGGTTTTGCTTAGCCTGGAGAAGAGGCTCAGGGAGACCTTCTTGCTCTCTGCAATTACCTGCAAGGAGGCTGTAGCCAGGTGGGGTTGGTCTCTTCTCCCAGGCAAGCAGCACCAGAACAAGAGGACACAGTCTCAAGCTGTGCCAGGGGAGGTTCAGGCTGGAGGTTAGGAAGAAATTCTTCCCAGCAAGAGAGATTGGCCACTGGAATGTGCTCCCCAGGGAGGTGGTGGAGTCCCCATGCCTGGAGGTGTTTAGGAAGAGCCTGGCTGAGGCCCTTGGTGCCATGGTTGAGTTGATGAGATGGTGCTGGGTGATAGGTTGGACTTGATGATCTCTGAGGTCTTTTCCAACCTGGCTAATTCTGTGTTCTGTATATCACAAATTCCAGGAGCAGAGCCCTCAGAACTGTTCTGAATTGTCCCTTGAGGGAAACTTACCAAGCACTAACCCATCTCGAGGAAACTCCCACCGGGAGTCGTAAGGCAGCTGCATTGGGTCCACATAAATGTACTCATGGCCATCAGGGCTGATGGACTCGATGACTCTCCATCTGATCTCGTACCTTGGCTTCTGCAAAGCACATTGGATGCAAAAGCAGCCATTAGTGCTGTGCCTGCCTGCAGAGCAGAGCCACCCCCAGCCAAGCCCAGCACCCAGCCTCCCCCCTCTCACCTGTTTCCATATGATGACCAGCACAATCAGCGAGATGATCACAATCACCAGCAGCACCAAGACTGCAGCAGCCACGGTTAGCTCTGACCTCAAGGCTGTGGAGTAAAAAGGCAGAGAGTGTTTTCCTCCTGGGCCACGTGACACACATGAGGCACTGTGGTGGTTTTAGGCTGTGCCTTTAAAATTTGTTACAGATTTTGAGCAGAAAAGCAGGAAAATATAAAACCAATCACTCTTGGGTGCAGAAAGGGAAACAAAAGATCATTCTAAACACACCCATTGGGTAAATATCTAGAACAAGAGGAGCTGTGCCACAACAATTCTTCCCTTTGCCTCTTCTCTTCTGATCTCTGGCTGTTGTGCTTTGCTCAGGAGAGAGAACCTGTGTGCTTTTGGCTGGCCTTGGCTAAGTCTAACTTCTCTGCTCCTTTCTCTTGCCCCTTTTGTACAGGGGGGTAAGGGAAGGCAGGGAGGGAGAAGCCAGGAGCTTCCCCTGGTCCTTGGCCAGGGGGGCTCCTTGTGCTCTTTATTAATTGTAAATACCTGTATAATCCTGTGGCTGCTGCATGTTTTGCACACATTCATTGCATTCCATTGTAGAGCGCAGGTTTTGCTTGCAAATACAGCTTCATTTGCTTCTCACTGAGCTGGTCTGGCAAAGTTAATGTTTGGGGGGAAACTTCAACCCACCACAGACATCCACCTCCCCTACTGCTGCAGACTGGACAGGAGCAGCCCCTGAGGGCTTTGCAAGCCCAGAGCTGCTTTGCCTTCCTGTTTCACAACCAGATGCAGAGATTGGTCTAGAGCATCCCAAGGCCAGTGGTCATGACATGACAAAACTAATCACAGGGAGCACTCCAAGGAGTTGCTGACCCCCCTCCTCCTCCTCAGATGGCCCACGGTGGGGGGAAAAATCCCAACTGATTTTAACCTTTTTTATCTGCAGCACTTTAAATCTGTATCTGTTAAGACTGAGTTGGGTGTGGTAGAGAGGGGCTCAGACTGGCTGCTGTGGTGTGACAGAAGGAGAAACCAAACTCACTGGGAGCCACAAGCTTCAGTTCCCGCGTGACGGCGCCCAGGTCGTTCCTCGCCACGCAGCGCACAGTCAGGGTTTCCTCTACCTTCTGGAAGGTCACCTGGCTTTCCACCATGTTCTTCTCATCCAGGTGGGCTTCCATGTGGATGTCAGAGATGTTGTTGGTCAAAAGAGTCCATGAGGAGTCATTGCTGCATCTACAAAGAAGGATAACAAGGGAAATGGGTGCTGGATGCAGGTAGGATAGAATAGAATAGAATAGAATAGAATAGAATAGAATAGAATAGAATAGAATAGAATAGAATAGAATAGAATAGAATAGAATAGAATAGAATAGGAATAGACCAGACCAGGTTGGAAGAGACCTTCAAGATCATCAAGTCCAACCTATCACCCAACACCACCTAATCAACTAACCCATGGCACCAAGCACCCCATCCAGTCTCCTCCTGAACACCTCCAGTGACGGCGACTCCACCACCTCCTCAGGCAGCCCATTCCAATGGGCAATCACTCTCTCTGTGTAGAACTTCCTCCTAACCTCCAGCCTAAACCTCCCCTGGCACAGCCTGAGACTGTGTCCTCCTGTTATGGTGCTGGCTGCCTGGGAGAAGAGACCAACCTCTGCCTGTCTACAACCTCCCTTCAGGGAGTTGTAGAGAGCAAGAAGGTCTCCCCTGAGCCTCCTCTTCTCCAGGCTAAGCAACCCCAGCTCCCTCAGCCTCTCCTCACAGGGCTGTGCTCCAGACCCCTCCCCAGCTTTGTTGCCCTTCCCTGGACACCTTCCAGCATCTCAACATCTTTCTTGAATGGAGGAGCCCAGAACTGGACACAGGACTTAAGTTGTGGCTTAACCAGTGCTGTGTACAGGGCAGAATGACTTCCCTGCTCCTGCTGGCCACACTGTTCCTGATGCAGGCCAGGATGCCATTGGCCTTCTTGGCTACCTGGGCACACTGCAGGCTCATGTTCAGCCTACTGTCAACCACTACCCCCAGGTCCCTCTCTGCCTGGCTGCTCTCCAGCCACTCTGACCCCAGCCTGTAGCACTGCCTGGGGTTGTTGTGGCCAGTGTGTAGAACCTGGCACTTGGATGTGTTCAATCTCCTGCCCTTGGCCTCTGCCCATCTGCCCAGCCTGTCGAGGTCCCTCTGCAGAGCTCTCCTACCCTCTAACAGATCCACACCTCCCCCCAGCTTGGTGCCATCTGCACAGTGACAACCTGCCCATGCAAAGCTAATCAAGGGCACACCTAGCCACATTTCAGACGAGGCAGCAACCTCTCCTCTTACTTTTTCATGTCCTTGCAAACCAGCCATTCCACGTCAGGAAGCGGCGTGCCCTCTGCCAAGCACCGCACCGTCTGCCCGCCGGCAGAGCCGTGGTGATCATCCACGAGGTCTAAGATCAGGGCTGGAACTGGGAAGGAGTCAGGACTTTGTTAAAAAAAAATATTCAAGAAGATCTATGAAAAACTAAAGCAGTCTGAATTTTCCAGTCAAGCAAGGCCTGGCTCAGTAACAGACCCAGACTCCTCCAGGAGGTCCTTATCTCTTGTAGGACGGAGCAGAGCATAAGCTACAGCTATGGAAAGGAAGTGCTGTAGCTGTGCCACGTCCTCATGTCATACTAAAGGAGCTGGGGTCCTTGCTGTCAGCTGGAACAACTTAGGCAGGAGGATAAAGTTTCTTTTTGGCTCAAGGCCAGTGAAGAAGTGAAAGCCAGGACCAGGGTGGGAGAGCTCCAAGGACTCGGCACGCACACACTCCTCCAGACACCACAGCTCATGCCTTTCTGATTTCACCAATGTGTGAGTGAATCAAGCCTTTGCTGCATGCCTTGGGGGGCAAGGCTTTGGAGCTCCATACCTTGTATTAGTAAGGAGAAGGTGTATCTCTTGCTCTCATCCTCATTTTCAGCAACCAAAGTGTAGTCTCCACTGTCCTCTTCCTTGGCCCGGATCAGTTTCAATACACTCTGAAACCTGCAGAAATGAGAGCCTTGTGTTGGCAGTTTCAAAACATGCAATCTGGGGCTGGGGAGATTACAGTGTAGAGAAATTTAGCATTTCTAGCATGCATTTAGCTGAAGTCATTACTCAAGTGGTCAAAAGCTACCAGCACACAGTGGAGAAACAAGTGAGCAGAGCTCTGCTCTGCAGGGATCAGACAAAACCTCTGATACAGCTGGAAAATAGCTAAAAATTGTGGGTGTGGAGAGCTGTTGGAGGAACTGAAGAGGCTGAGTGCTCTGAAACCAAGATGTCCATGGTTTAGAGAGGTTGGTGTTGTGAAGAGAACAAGAGGCAGATAAGGCATTGCCCTTCAGAGGAGAAAACAAAGGATTTCATTTTGGTTGTCACTGAGGAAGCAGCAACAAAGTGAGGTGGAGAGAGCAGGAGCAGTGCCCAGGTTTTTGGGGGGAGGAAAACTCCAAGTCAGCATGGGTCAGAAGGGCAGGGGTCGATCTGTTAGAGGGTAGGAGGGCTCTGCAGAGGGACCTTGACAAGCTGGGAAGATGGGCAGAGTCCAAGGGCAGGAGATTGAACACATCTAAGTGCCAGGTTCTACACACTGGCCACAACAACCCCAGGCAGTGCTACAGGCTGGGATCACAGTGGCTGGAGAGCAGCCAGGCAGAAAGGGACCTGGGGATACTGGTTGAGAGTAGGCTGAACATGAGCCAGCAGTGTGCCCAGGTGGCCAAGAAGGCCAAGGGCATCCTGGTCTGCATCAGGAATAGTGTGGCAAGAAGGAGCAGGGGAAGTCATTCTGCCCTGTACTCAGCACTGCTTAGGCCACACCTTGAGTCCTGTGTCCAGTTCTGGGCCCCTCAGTTTAAGAAGGACATTGAGACACTTGAACATGTCCAGAGAAGGGCAATGAGGGGAGGGGTCTGGAGCACAGCCCTGGGAGGAGAGGCTGAGGGAGCTGGGGTGTTTACCTCGTTTCCTGGACTCTGCTGGAGCTAGTAACAATCTCAGTCAGGTTTTCAATCAGGGTCACATTATCCTTCAACCAGTACATCCTCGGTGCAGGGTATGCCTGCACGTCAACCACAAAGTTTTTCACTTCGTGCAGATCAACAGCTTCCAGCGGCCTAAACTGAGGCTCCAGGTGAACAAAGCCTTTGTCTGTAAGAGAAGCAGCCTCGTGTAAACAGCACTGAGGGGTTTGTAAGCGTGGCATTTTCCAACAGGGCCACTAAGAGTCAGGCCATACCGTGAACTGTGATCACCACTTTCTTGTTCTCCTTGACCTCCTTGGTCGCGTGCCGAGCGGTGCATTCGTAATCCCCCGTGTCCTTCACCGACGCCTCGGGAATCGTCAAGGTGTAGACCAGCTTCTGGGAGGGGACCTTGATGTCATCAAGTTTTATCAGACCTTTCTCTTTCTGTAGGTTGGAGAAGAGAGAAGAGAAGAGAAGAGAAGAGAAGAGAAGAGAAGAAAGAGAAGAGAAGAGAAGAGAAGAGAAGAGAAGAGAAGAGAAGAGAAGAGAAGAGAAGAGAGAAGAGAAGAGAAGAGAAGAGAAGAGAAGAGAAGAGAGAGAGAAGAGAAGAGAAGAAAAGAGAAGAGAAGAGAAGAGAAGAGAAGAGAAGAAAGAAGAGAGAAGAGAAGAGAAGAGAAGAGAAGAGAAGAAGAAAGAGAAGAGAAGAGAAGAGAAAAGAAGAGAAGAAGAGAAGAAAGAGGAAGAGAAGAGAAGAAAGAGAAGAGAAGAGAAGAGAGAAGAGAAGAGAAGAGAAGAGAAGAGAAGAGAGAGAAAAAAGAAACGAGGTTTAAGTAATTAAGCTGAAAGCACACTGATGAAGATCTTTACCAAGAGGGTGGTGGAACACTGGCACAGGTTGCCCAGGGAGGTGGTGGAAGCCTCATCCCTGGAGGTGTTTGCAGCCAGGCTGGCTGTGGCTGTGAGCAACCTGCTGTAGTGTGAGGTGTCCCTGCCCTGGCAGGGGGGTTGGAGCTGGCTGATCCTTGAGGTCCCTTCCAGCCCTGACAGTTCTGGGATTGTATGCAGATGCCCAACACATTCCTAGGCCTTTCTATTTCCACAACATTTCTATCTTTTGGAATCAGCACAAGACCTGAGAGGCAGCATTCCTCCCTCAGAGGATGGACTTATGCTCATACCTCCCCTGGGGGTGTTCAAGGCCGGGCTGGATGAGGCCTTGAGCAGCTGAGTCTAGTTGAGAGGTGTCCCTGCCCATGGTGGGGAGGTTGGAGCAGATGAGCTCTGAGCTGCCTTCCAACTGAGCCAGTCTAGGATCCTATGATTCTGATTCTTGTCATGCTTTGCATACTTACTAAGAGCAAACTACAACTACTGGGGCTGACCTTTTCTTCTATTAACCTCAAAGTAAAAGAAATTACTTTGTTTTTCTCTCCTCACTTGTCCTCATTCAGCAGAACATTTCCCAGCCTCACCTTCTTCCCCAGGAAGGAACTGCAAACATTCTCACCAAATAAAGCAACAACAACAACAACAAAACAAGAGAGAGAAGAGAGATATTTACCACTTTCCCAGGATAATTCCACTGTAAATTGACCACCTCATTGTCAAAGACCACACAGGTTACCACGATGGTCTCCCCTGTTTTGTACACAGTTTTAATAGCTTCAATTTCAACTGGCAGCTGTGAAGTAGCTGAGAGGAGAGAGAGGAACAGACTCAGTGTTTAGAATTTCAAGGGGAGGTTTCTGCTTCACTTCTTTGTTATTCTATTCCATTTCTATTTCTACTTCTAGTGAGGAAAGAGCTGGGCTGAACATTATCAGGTAGCTGAACAGGAGCCAGCAGTGTGCCCAGGTGGCCAAGAAAGCCAAAGGCCTCCTGGCTGGGATCAGCAATGCTGTGTGCAGCAGCAGCAGGGAGGGGTTGTCCCCTGGCACTCAGCTCTGCTCAGGCCACACCTGCAGTGCTGTGTCCAGTTCTGGGCAGCTCACACAAGAGAGCTGTGGAGGTGCTGGAGGCAGGGCAGAGGAGGGCAAGGAAGCTGGGAAGGGGCTGGAGAAGAAATCTGATGGACTGAGGGGGTTTGGGCTATTTGATTTGGAAAAGAGGAGGCTGAGGGGAGACCTCCTGGCTCTCTACAACTACCTGAAAGGAGGTTGTGGAGAGGCTGCTGGTGGTCTCTTCTCACAGAGTGACAGAACAAGAGGGAACAGCCTCAAGCTGCCACTGGGTAGGTTTAAACTGGACAGTAGGAAACATTTTTCATGGAAAGAGTGGTCAGGCTCTGGAACGTGCTGGGCAGGGAGGTGGTGGAGTCCCTGAGCCTGGCTGTGTTTGAAGGTGGTTTGGATGTGGTGCTTAGGGGTGACCCTTGTAGAGTAGGGTTCATGGTTGGCCTTGGTGATCCTGGGAGTCTTTCCCAACCTGAATGTTTCTGTGATTAGTACTTACTCTATTTGTTTTAAATGAACCCAGACACAATTAAATACCTCTTAAAATATAGATGAGGAACTCATCAGACTTGAACTCCACGCCTTTAACCGTTGTTTTGCACGTGTAGGAGCCTGCAGGGAAATTCCCTATGAAGCCTTGTTTGCTGTCATAGAAAGCAAAGACAGCCTTGTCTAGACTGTTCATCAAGGTCACTTGAGCGTTTGGGTCACTTGTCCTGCAAGGGATAATGGTGGGGTCGCCCTCTTCCACTAGGATGAACTGGTCTTCTGGTATAGAAGGAACAAAAGGCATGGCTGGGTCTGTAAAACAAACAAACAAAACAAGAGGTGATTTTACACTGTCTTACACCTAACTGTGGCCTTCCAGGATCTGAAGGGGGCTACAAGAAAGCTGGGAGGGAATTCTAGGGTGTCAGGGAGTCATAGGACTGGGGGGAATGGATCCAAGCTACAGGAGGGGAGCTTTAGATTAGGCCTTAGGAAGAAGTTCTTCCCCATGAGGGTGGTGAGACACTGGAACAGGGTTCACTTGATGCAGCTCCAGAGCTGCCCCAGCCTGGCTGTCCCTCTCCAGGGGTACAGTGGACTGCCCAGGTGGTACAGAGACTCTTTAGGAGCTGCTCACTTCCACACAAGCAAGCTCCTCGTGGTTCCTCCAGAATCACTGCATCAGATTCTCAGCTCTCATCACCTGGGAAATCTTCAGTGACCTTAGATTCTCACACCAGAGCTGCCTGTTTCTTCCCTTTCATTTGGCCACAAACATTCATGACTATTTTGCCCAGGGAGGTGGTGGAAGCCTCATCCTGGGAGGTGTTTGCAGCCAGGCTGGATGTGGCTGTGAGCAACCTGCTGCAGTGTGAGGTGTCCCTGCCCATGGCAGGGGGGTTGGAGCTGGCTGAGCCTTGAGGTCCCTTCCAACCCTGACAGTTCTGTGATCCTAGGAAATCAGCCTCAAGTTTTCATGCTGAGCATCCCTGAAGCCACATTCCATCAAAAATAGTCCAAGGTACTTATCTTCATGCATTTCTACCATGTCCAACATTACAGTTGGGAGGCACATTTAATTATGGTCACAGTGTGTGGTTTGCAAAACACAGTATTTAAGTGGGGAAAGAACAAAACAAAACCAACCAAAAAGGCAAACAAACACCTGGTAGTTTCATTTCTTCTGAAGCCAACACAATGCCTGCCAGCTTCCCCAGCAGCCAATCCACAGCCTGAGCTTAAACCATGCCTGCACACAAAGCCAACTTCACAAAGCACAGCCCTCAAATTATCTCCCTTTGGCCATTTGGAATAAACAAATGATCCCTGCCAGCCTGAAGCTTCTGTGCAAAGCTGTGTATAATAAAATTTCATCAATAGCCATCCAAATCCCTCCAACAATAGGCTTTCTGCTGCACTGGCAGGCTCTTTGTAGCAGCATTCCAAACAGCTCTCCATCCCAAGGATGCTGCCAGCTCCATGTATTCATTACCCCCTCCCTGTAATTTAAAACAGGAACAGGATTCACCTACTTCTGGTTTTCAGTGAAAATAGGATGCTGTGGGAAGCCTCCACGCCATCCTCCTTGGCTGAAGTGGGTCTGCTGCCACCCATTGCCCTTCTAATTCATTGCAGGGAAAACGATTGGAAAGACAGGAGTTTATGCAGTGGGAAACAGAAACCCTGCCTGTAATTTGGAGACAAGGCTGTGATCCGGCCCTCGATGACATCTCGATGGTTAGAGAGTGGAAAAAATTACAGGGTGGCTCTGCCCTGCTGAGCTGGGAGGCTTCTGAAAACAAACCCAAAGAGCCTGCTGGAAGAAGTCTTCCACCTCTTGTCTTGATAGTCCTTCGCTGAGGGCAGTCTCAGGGCTGCTTAACACCACCAACACCTTCTGATGATTGTATTAGAGCTGTCTGGAAGCCAAGGAACACCTGCACAAGACTGCTTAACACCACCAGCACCTCCTGAAGGGGGCTCCAAGAAAGCTGGGGAGGGACTTTTGAGGGTGCCAGGGAGTGATAGGACTGGAGGGGATGGAGCAAAACTAGAAATGGGGAGATTCAGATTGGATGTGAGGAAGAAGCTCTTCCCCATGAGGGTGGTGAGAGCCTGGCAGAGGCTGCCCAGGGAGGTGGTGGAAGAGTGCAGTTTTGCAGGGTGAATTGCAGTCTTTCCTTCTCTCTTTCCATTCCTGTTCTAAATATTTACTGCAAATCTACTGCTTTGGGCTTTCCTGGCCCTGCAGTTGTGCCACACATCCCCTGAACCTCAGCCAGTGCTGAGGAAACATCCAGACAGGGCTTTACAAAGCAAGTGGGTTGTGGCTCAGCCTCTGGTGCCTATCTCAGCTAGGACAATAAACATCTTCATCCCATGGGTAGCATGGAAAACCTTTAAACAGCTTTCCAGTGAGAACAGGGAGCTTGGGAGGGCAAAGCTGGGGACAAATACTTGCAAAAAGAAGGCATGCCACTTCTTCCTGGGCCCAACAGGTTTGCCACCACCACAGAGGAAGGAGGCACAGGGCCTGGGAAGGCTGTGTTTGCTTGGAGAATCTGGTCATGCTCCTACAGCTGGCCTGGCCACTAAGGTCTGCTACCCAGCCTCTGGCGCTCAGAAGACCTCAGCTCTAAAGCTTCAGTTCTGTTCCTCTCCTCTACAACTAAAACAGTTGCCAAACAAGTGAGAACAGAAGGAAAGAAGGATCTGGAGGTGCTGGAAGGTGTCCAGAGAAGGGCCATGAGGAGGAGCAGAGGGCTGGAGCTGCTCTGCTCTGAGGACAGACTGAGGGAGTTGGGGTTGTTCAGTCTGGAGAAGACTCCAAGGAGACTTAATTGTGGCCTTCCAGGATCTGAAGGGGGCTACAAGAAAGCTGGGGAGGGACTTTTGAGGGTGTCAGGGAGGGATAGGACTGGGTGGGATGGAAACAAAACTTGCAATGGGTAGATTCAGACTGGATGTGAGGAAGAAGTTCCCCAGGAGGGTGGTGAGAGCCTGGCACAGGTTGCCCAGGGAGGTGGTGGAAGCCTCATCCCTGGAGGTTTTTGCAGCCAGGCTGGATGTGGCTGTGAGCAACCTGCTGCAGTGTGAGGTGTCCCTGCCCATGGCAGGGGGATTGGACCTGGCTGATCCTTGAGGTCCCTTCCAAGCCTGACAATTCTGTGCTTCTATATCCCTAGATTCAGCTCTTGATTTGCAGGTTAGGAAACAGCCTTTGGGGGTCGCTCCCCTGCCTCTGGTAGCCAATTGTCACCACCCAGACAGCTCTTCTGAACATCCACGGTTCAACTCTCCCACCCAGCCCCCAGGGTACGGCTGTGGCCCCCCTTGCTTACCAGGCACATAGATGTAGATGTCCTTCCCTTCCACTTCCCCATCCTCCACTTGAGTGTGGTTGTAGTAGCACACATACAAGCCCGTGTGAGCCGCCGAGGCGTTTTCTACTTCAAGCACCGTCACGAAGAGGCCGCTATTGTTCTCCTCATGCCTAATGTCTATCCTGTGGCTTCCCTCGCTCACTGGGTACTGCCAGCTCACTTCGCTGTCTCCAGAGCATTTGAGTGTGAAATTGGAGCCGAGCTGCACCACCATTTCGTTCCTGTTGGGAACAATAGTCGGCAGAGGAAGCTGGCAGAGCGCTAGGAAGGGTCCTGCAGGAAGACATGAGTAAAGAGCGTGTGAACACACAGAACGGCCTCAAAAGAAAGCGGCGTGGATCCGGAGTCGCTGCTCTTCCGACCACTTCCGACAGGCCGCCGGAGCAGGGACTCTGCCCTTGTTAAAAGGCTGAGCTTTGCCCAAGCGACGGCAAACAGCTTCCCTTTGAAACGCGAGCGGCGGCCGCTGGCCGACTTGTGTCTGTCCAATCGAGAGGTGAAAGACAGAGGTGAGGGTAGAGGAGGTTCCCAATCCACACCTCGGGCTCCCAGCCCCAGATGCGGGGTGCAGAGCAGTGGATCCCACGGGCTGGCTGCTGGGCTGTGGGCATCTGAAGAGTTCCTCACAGCGCGGGTCGGGAGGCCAGCAGCTCCGCCTGCCTTCCAGTGCGCTCACAGCTAAAAGCTAGAAACCACTTCCCGAGACCAACAGCTGCATCTTACATCTGGCTTCCATTTCTGCAAAGGCCCAGAGCAAGGGGCTTGGACCCAACATTTCTGCATCAGGGCAAGGAGGCTGAGCAGGGGTCCTGAGCACAGCCCTGGGAGGAGAGGCTGAGGGAGCTGGGCTTGCTCAGCCTGGAGAAGAGGAGGCTCAGGGGAGGCCTTCTTGCTGCCTACAACTACATAAAGGGAGGTTGTAACCAGGTGGGGGTTGGTATCGTCTTCCAGGCAACCAGCACCAGAACAAGAGCACACAGTCTCAAGCTGTGCCAGGGGGAAGTTTAGGCTGGAGGTGAGGAAAAATTTTTCCCCAGCAAGAGAGACTGGCCCTTGGGATGTGCTGCCCAGGGAGGTGGTGGAGTCCCCATCCCTGGAGGTGTTGACAAAAGGCTTGGCTGTGGCACTTGGAGCCATGGTTTAGTTGCCAGGAGGTGTTAGGTAATAGGCTGGACTGGATGATCTCTGAGGTCTTTTCCAGCCTGGTTGATTCTGTGATTCTATACCTCTAGCCAAAATGTACAGGAGGTTTATAGCCAAATAAAACTGTGGTTCACTAAACTGCATGCTGTAGGTGGCACTGGGGTTCAGATGCAGTCTCCAGTTACAGGCTCAGATCTGCAAGCCTTGGTGATTTGTAGGTGGGCTGGTGAAGGTCCAAATCCCAGAACCATCATAGAATTGTTAGGGTTGGAAGGGACCTCGAGGATCATAGAATCATAGAATCAATAAGGTTGGAAAAGACCTCAAAGATCATCAAGTCTGACCTGTCACCCAACACCTCATGACTACTAAACCATGGCACCAAGTGCCACGTCCAGTCCCCTCTTGAACACCTCCAGGGATGGTGACCATTGGGATGTGCTGCCCAGGGAGGTGGTGGAGTCACCGTCCCTGGAGGTGTTCACAAAAGGCTTGGCTGTGGCACTTGGAGCCATGGTTCAGTTGTCAGGAGGTGTTAGGTGATAGGTAATAGGTTGGACTGGATGGTCTCTGAGGTCTTTTCCAACCTGGCTGATGATTCTGTGGTTCTATATTTGGCAGCCTGTGGCAAGCCCTGCCCTGCCCTCCCCTCCCAGCACCATTCGCTCGGCAGATGTCGGGAGGCTCGGCGGCAGCCCCGGCCAGCCTGGGGAGGTGGTGCAGCCTGGGGAGGTGGTGGTGCAGCGTGGGAGGATGTGGGCAGCCCACACAGGCAGCCTGGCCTGCACCATGCTGCTGCAGCAACCCCAGTGAGGTAGGGCTGGGAGAGTGGGAGGAAGGGAGGGAGGTTCACTTTCCCTGCACGGGCAGACAAACAGGGCAGGAGGTTACAGCAGCTGTGGGGGAGTCAGAGCAGCCAGCACAGGCTAAAGGCAAGAGTGCTGCCTTCCTGGAAGCTCTTGCCTTGGCCTACTGAGGGGCAGGGAAAAAAATGAGTCTCTAGCCAGCTGGCAGCCACTTGGCATTTGTTATTGTTGGCAGGATGAAGTGAACTCAGCTATGGGTTCATGAAGGAATAGGGATGGGGAGGCTGAGAGGAGTGAGGGACATTACCTGTGAGAAAACATCCTAGGGTCAGGAGCGTCCGTGGGGAAATACCCATAGCTACCAACCCCTGGAACAGAAAGGAGGCAAGAGGCAGACAGTTAATGGTCTGACAGCAGTATGACAGCCTGCAGGATTGCTCCAGCAGGACAGTAACAGCCCAGGGACCCCAGCTGAGTCCCACAGCCCCTTCGAACTCACGCCACAGACCCCTCACCCCGCATGAGGAACGCAGCTAAGACCCCATCACCCTCTCTCCCCACTGGCTGGGTAAGAAGCCAAGTCCTGGTGCATCCCAACAAGCAGCTTCAATGCTCGCTGCAGCCCCCAGGAGTGAGCCCTCAGAAGCACCTCTGTGCAGCAGCAGTGCCCTCACAGGCATGAGGGGGGATGCAACAGCCTTATGCACCAAGTTCTGATCTTCTAGCTGCGAGCAGCTTCCATGGGAAGCAACAGCATAATTTAAAACTCCTTTTCTTACCCACAGCACAGCCCTGAGTGAGGCTCTTGCTTTGCCATTGCCCACATGTGTGTGTGTGTATGTATATATAGCTTCCTAAGGACAATGCAGTACAATGGTGTTTATTGCTTATGTAGCAAGAATCCCCTTGATCATGAGACGTGCTATTTAAGACACATGATGACATCTTCGAGTGGAATAAATCCATGGCAGACTGCAGGCCAGCAGAGCCTTACTTCTCTAGAGACTTTCAAGACTCATCTGGATGTGTTCCTGTGAGAGCTGTGCTGGATTCTGTGGTCCTGCTCTGGCAGGGGGGTTGGACTGGATGATCTTCAAAGGTCCCTTCCAACCCCTAACATAGAATCACAGCATCACAGAACTGTTAGGGTTGGAAGGGACCTCAAGGATCAGCCAGTCCCAACCCCCCTGCCATGGGCAGGGACACCTCACACCACAGCAGGTTGCTCACAGCCACATCCAGCCTGGCTGCAAACACCTCCAGGGATGAGGCTTCCACCACCTCCCTGGGCAGCCTGTGCCAGGCTCTCACCACCCTCATGGGGAACAACTTCTTCCTGTGATCCTATGATCCACAGAGCATTTCTGCTCCCCCCAGCAGTGTGGGCAGTCATGGATCACAGGCCATGATTTCAGCATTCAAACACACACTCCTGAGGCATCCATCCTGCAGAGGCCACCGTGGCAAGGAGACTGTGGCAGCTTTAGGCTGTGCCTAGGAAATTTTTCCACAGATCTTGAACAGAAAGTGACAGAATGTGAACAAATTACTGCTGGGTGGCAAAGGGAAAATAATGATAAGGTCTGAATAATGCCATTGGACAGGTGCAAACCAACTTTCTCTCTCATTTTGACTCCTTCACTCTAGCAGGTATTAGCTTCTGCCTTTCTGCTGAGCTTTGCTTTGCTGTGGCTGGGTATTAACAAACAGCTCCCTCTGCTTTTCCCCTTTCTTCTCTCGTCCCACACACAGGGGAGAGGGAAAGGAGCAAGGAGGGAGAAGCTGTTGGTAGCCCCCTGGCTTTGTCCAGGGGGGGTTCTTGTGCTGTTTATAAGCTGCACATCTGTGTAAGTGTTGTCTATTTTGTACACATTCAACACATTTCATCTTTTAGGTTGTAGTTCCAGAGCCCTGGAGCAGGCTGCCCAGGGGGGCTGTGGAGTCTCCCTCTCTGGAGATACTCAAAACCTGCCTGGATGTGTCCCTGTGTGATCTGGTGCAGGTGATGGATGAGGCACTTGGTGCCATGGTTGAGTTGATCAGATGGTGTTGGGTGAGAGGTTGGACTGCATGATCTCAAAGGTCTTCTCCAACCTGGTTAATTCTGTATCCTGCTCTGGCAGGGGTGGGTTGGACTGGATGAGCTTTCAAGGTCCCTTTCAGCCCCTGGAATTCTCTCTGTGATTAGTTCTGCTTGTAAACAGAGCTTCATTTGCTTTCCAACTGAGCTGGCCGGGGTGGGGAGGAGGGGGGCAGAATTTCAACCCACCCCAAGCATCTATGCAATTACTGTGCCACCTAACGACGCTTCTGCTTCACCCCCCCCAGCAGCCTGCTAGATGCTTTCCAGGGCAGAAGCTCCTACAACACCTGCTCCCATGGGAATCAATGGGGGGTTTGTTGGTGACTTTCACAGCAGCAGGGTTTGGCCCAAAGCCGAGACAGATAACAAAAAGACTGCACGGAAGAACCTCTAATCCGAACCAGGGACCAAGGGATGGAATAAAGGATGATGTGTCAAGACAGGGACTGCTTTTCAAAGGTTCTGGAGAGTTCCTATTCACCCTCTGGTATTCAGCTGCTGATGCTGAGAGAGAAAAGCACGTAGCTGCATTAGCTGCTACCAATAGGCCTGTGCTGGGTGGGGGGGTTCACAGGCTCACAGGATGTTAGGGGTTGGAAGGGACCTCCAAAGATCATCCAGTCCAACCCCCCTGCCAGAGCAGCACCATAGAATCCAGGACAGGTCACACAGGAACACATCCAGGTGGGGCTGGAAAGGCTCCAGAGAAGGAGACTCCACAACCTCTCTGGGCAGCCTGCTCCAGGGCTCTGGGAGCCTGACAGGGAAGAAGTTCCTCCTGCTGTTGAGGTGGAACCTCCCGTGCTGGAGTTTCTATCCATTGCCCCTTGCCTACAGCATGCCCAGGAGTGTTCTGGGGTTAGCCCCACTCTCCTCCTGCAGCCTGTGGAGCAGACAGCTCCCCTTTGCACAACAAAAAGCGTTTGGTACTAAAATCGAACATAAAGGTCTCAGAAGCAGGATTAAAAGACTCACAAACTACAAGCCTCCAAACCATGTGGAAACAACTTCAGGAACTCAGCTGACAGCACTCCAGCAGGCACAAGGCATTTTGCCTAGCTCCTCAATTAGCAACAATTGCCATTTGTTGAGGTGTTTGCCTCCCATTGATAACAGACTCTCAGATAACAAAGAAGTCTCTCAGTTTCAGCCTCCCTGCTCATTTTTGTCACGTTCATATCCTCAATTTTTCCCCCCGGTAAAGCAACTCACTGTAAATCTGTGGAGAGTTACCACGGCTTGCTTAATTGATCTGATTCCTCACCTCCCGAGACCCACTAGACAGTGTTATCCCACCGTCTGTGAAGCTTCCTTCTGCCTTTTCTCTCTCTGAAAGGGCAGAGCTCTACTCCCCTTCCCGTTGTTTTTCCAGGCTATTCAGTGCAAGTGGTGCAGCACAGAAGGAGAGAAAACAAAGCCAGCTCGTCTCCAGTACATCAGCCTGCAGCAGCTCTGCTGAGGTGGGACTGCACCCTTGCAGAGCTCTGTGGGTGCAAGTGGGGCCGAGTCGCTCTGCTGCTTGCTGCGAGCACAGGTGATGGCATTTCCCAAGCGATTCTTTGCGTTTGCTGCCTTGCTTGGGCTGCCACGCAAGTCAGTAAGCGCTCCTCCGGCGACTGTTGCAGTTTTAGAACACCAAGGACTTCACCAGATTTGCATTTCCCGCCCGGCTCTCCTTTCACAACCCAGAGCTTTGATCTTCCCTCAACGACCCGTTAATCTCATCAAGACCTAGAGCAACACCTCCTCTCTGCGAAAGGCAGAATAATGTAGCAAGGATTCACCTTCATCCCTCTCCAAAGTGTATTTGAGATGGATTTAGTTACATCATGCATCTGGCTTAAGCTTGCTGGAGGTCCTGTGACCTGGAACGGAGGTTTAACACAGGTACAAATCCACATTTCTGGGCAAAAGAGACTTCCCTCATAGGATTCACCTTCATCCCTATCTAAAATGTATTTGAACTGGGTTTAGGTACATCATGCATCTGACTTAAGCTTGCAAGGATTCGCCTTCATCCCTATCCAAAGTGTATTTGATCTGGGTTTAGTTACATCATGCATCTGATTCAAGCTTGCTGGAGGTCCTATGACCAGCAGATCCTGGAAGCAAGGTTTAACACAGGCACAAATCCACCTTTCTGGGTAACATTCCTCATAGGATTCACCTTCTTCCCTATCCAAAATGCATTTGAGCTGGTTTTAGGTGCATCATGCATCTGACTTAACCTTGCAAGGATTCACCTTCCTCCCTATCCAAAATGCATTTGAGCTGGTTTTAGGTGCATCATGCATCTGAATTAAGCTTGCTGGAGTTCCTGTGACCTGGATTTGAGGTTTAGCACAGGTCCAAATCCCCATTTCTGGGCAAAAGAGACTTCCCTCATTCCCAGCACCCCAAGCAGGCACGCCTATCGTGGCTTTGGTTATTTATGCTCACCTAATTTCTTGTATGCACTCATTTGTCTTTGTTTTCTAACCTTCCTTGTGGAAAATCTTTGTCCTAAACAACCCAAACCTCCGCCCTGAATAAATACATCAGGTTCAGCTCTTAACACTGCTCCATCAAACTACAGATGGTTTGACTTCGCTGGAGCCAACAGATTGATGCCAGGTGAAGCCCAGTGCTGACAGCACACATGCAGCACGTTCAACCCAACCTTAATTCCTCACCTATCCTACACTTTGCTAGCAAAACCAGAAATATGGACCTAAATCAGTGATGCCATGAGGGGATCTACTTTAACCACTGGGGTTTGAAAGGAGCTGGCTGAAATCCTGGTACCTCGCCTGTGTGCTTTAGTGATTAAAACAAACAAACCCCAGACAAATACCATCTGAAGGACTGTTATCAGTGAGGAGTCAATCTTCCAAACACTCCCTGCCAAGCTCGGGCTCCCTACCAAGAAAGGTCTCATTGACTGCACCACAGAAGGCAAAATAAAATCAACATCCAGAAAGCATCTGACGGAAACATGCATTCTGAAAATGATGCTAATCTTTGGCGATTTCCTACACGACCCAGACAGAGAGAACGGCAGAGGACCAAGAAGAGCCAACAGTATGTATATAATTCTTTTCGCGCTGCTGCAAATCAAACAAAGGCCTCGTTCAAGACAGACCTCCCCATCTACCAGAGGACTGGAAACTACCAGACCGATTTCCTGCCAGCTGCCCGGCCGCTGCAGTTCACGCTCTCGGCCACAGGATGGCAGTGTTGATCCACACGAAAGGCCGCGAAGCCTTGCGCTGGAGGGCGGCAGCGCTGACCCCCACCGCAGGAGACGCAATCGGAGCTGCCTCTCCTACACCAACTTAAAACTCGCATCTCTTATCTTTTAATTTCACGCGAATTCGTCGATTTAAAAATAAACAAATAAACCCCAACTGGTCCCTATTCCTCGGTATTTACACAAGTGGTAGGACAGTAGTTGGATTACAGCTCTTGGCACGTCTTGATGTGATTATCCTTGTTGTGAGAGGGCTGGATAATTTCAGTGGTGATTTTGTCAGTGGCAGTCTGTCCTTCTGGGAAGACTGAACGTTTCCAGGAAGAGCTAAGGCCAGCCCGAGTAAAAGAGGGGAGCATTTCCTCCTTGTGGTATATGTCACTAGCTGGATGAAAAACTTCAAACAGGACTCCCTGAAACTTCTCCTGGTTATCAGTTCCAAAGCTTCAAACTCAGTTCTCCACGACAGCAGAGCTGCCCTTCAGTGCACAGCTGCCTCTGAAGGTTCCACTGGGGAAAGGCTCAACCAGCAGCAAAAGGGAATTTCTCCAGTGATTAAGATTTGCATAGATATCCTCCTACAATAAAGCTCGCTCCACGTCCCCTTCACAAGTGCTCGCACCCAGCACAGCCTGTGTGCAGGAGTAACTGTGCATCAAGACTAGCCCAGAGCTTCAGGCTCTGCAGGACACATGGCGATGGCTGCTACCTGATGAGCCTGACTAGCCCAAATTCTTCAGCCTAACCCTCAAGGGCAGACTCCACTGGTCTAGGGAGCTAAAGGCTTGGGGGGGGGTTGCAAAGTCCATATATCCCTCTTGATTCAAAGAGGATTTTTCCAGGCCCTCTCAACAAGCAGACAAAACAAAAGATTGATACTTCCAAGGACTACCTCTCACTTAGGTTCTCAGGATCAAATCAAAGAATCCTTCAGATCCCAACTCAGAAGCATTGCATGGAAAGACCAACAACCCATCTCTGCTGACCACAAGAGCTAGGAGGCCAAGCTCTCGCAGGCTTCCCCTGGGTGCTCACGCAAAGCTTTGCTGGCTGCAAAGAGATGAGTCAAGCAGGAGAGCAAGGCAAGAGGGAGAGAAAGGATTTGTCTGCTTGCTTGCTCCTTCAGGCTTATCAGAATTCTTGCCACTATCAGGGAGAAGAAAGGAAGAAAAATAACCTCTCAGAAGTCATTCCTTGGTCTTTAAAACGAGCAGAGCAAGCTTTTGGAGACCAAGTGGTGTGTCTGGGAACACCCAGCAACGTCTGGGGTGTGCCAAACCTCTTTTCTCTGCCACACAGACACCCTGTTCGAATCCTAGCTCCATACCAAACTCTTGCAGAGGTATTTTGTCAAACTATTCCTTTCTTCCTGCTTTCTTGACACCTAATATATTGCTCTCATAGCCACATAGAGACTCAAGGAGCAAATAACAGCAAAGATGTGCACACACACACCCCCCCGTACCCAGTGGCAGCCAGATTTGCACAACTCCTGGCCCTTGGTGCCTGGAAAGAAGTACCACAACAAGGGGGCTCGTTTTAAAGCAGTGGGAGAGTCGGTCTGCTTGTGGACTCCTTAAGTGCCAGTGCTTCGTGCAGTCTCTTTTTTGTCTTGAAGCTTTTTTTTTCCCACTTCAAGTTCTGAGGTTGGCTAAACCACCGTTTAGGTCAGCGTCTTTCTAAAATGCTCTTTGTTGACCAGAAGCTAAAACCAAAGTCCCTTGCTGGGAGATCTTTCCCTGGCGTTTCTAAACCCAGAGGTAAAAGTCAGACCTCCACAGTCCGGGTTTTGATCAGCCGAGGACGACAGAGGACGCTTTGATGCTTGTCTCCTTGCTTTGATCCCGTCTCTTGCCCCATCCACGGGCACAGCATTAAGACAGCCTAGGTGGGACCCCAGCTGGGCTATGCCTCGGCCCTGAGAGACGCCGAGGACGGCACAAGCCGCCCTCCTTTCCCCTGTGCGCCCCGTCGGGGAGACAGCGAGCCGCCTACAGCCAGCCGGGGCTGGGGCTGGAGCTGGGGAGGGGTTGACGTTCACACTCTCCAGCTTCCATCAGGCTGCAGGCGCTTGCCAGACGCTGCCTGCCAGCGGGGAGCCCGGGCGGCAGCCCCCGGGGAGCGGGAAAGTGGCGCTGCCGCGGCTGCCCCTCTGTCCGCGGCTCCACGGCGGGGCCCGACGGCGGGAGCTGCTGCGGATCAAAGGCAGCCCGGGACGCCGAGCACAGGCAGAGAGATGGCAACTCCCAGACACATCGCTGTTTGTCTGGGAAACAATAGGAAAACCTTTGCCAAGCTAGAGCGATTGTTTTTGTTCGATTTTGATGTTTCGGTTGCTTTGGGGTTTTTTCTAATATGAGGTAGCTAGGAAGGAGAAAATCAATGCGGAGGAGACGGAAAGGGGCAGAGCGAAGCTCCGTTTCCCGCCGGGGCTGGTTAATTCTGCTGGGTTTGCGGCCCGGGGCTTCTTCTCCAGTCCTCTCCGTCAGGCGAGGCACAGACCCCGTGGTCACGGGGTCGGGAGGGGGGGTGGGAGTCTCGGGCGGGGAACAGACGTGGTGGCCCGGCTTGGAGTTGTGGGTCCACGGGGTAACGACATGACGGATCCGTCAGTCCCCACACAGGCCGAGGCGATGCTCTGTCTGCCCGCAGAGCGCAGCCTCCGGTCCCGGAGGAGCGCCAGAGAGCTGGGACGTTTGCAAGAGACGCACAAAAAATGCTGTCGAGGGGCGCTGGAAACGAGCCCCCGGCGCGGGCTGCGGCCAGGGCATCGCCCCCGCTTCTGCCCCGCAGCTGCCTCCCCGCCGGGACTCGGGCAAGCCCTGGGGCTGGCGGCTGTGCCCCCGGGGCTGCTGCTGCTGCCTCTGCCTCGCTCGGTCTGTCGCTGCTGGCTCCAGAAAAAGCTGTCCAAGTCCTGTTCTCTGGAACGGCTCCTGAGCTGCGGGTTCCGCGTCCAAAAATGTTGAGCAATGCCGCGGACGGCCAAAAAGCCATTTCCTTCTTGCTCCTAGGACTTCTCCAGGGGACACCAGCCTGGTAGGGGCTGGCAAGTTTGCAACCTTCTGCGCTTGACAAAATCCAAAGGGTGGCCGTGAAGATTTCGCGCTCCCCCGGGGCAGGAGGAGGTGGGCTCCAGCGGTCCGGCGGGACGTGCGGCAGGGCTGTCGTTCCCGTTGCGAGAGGGGCTGTAAGCTGGAAAGGCTCCAGGTACTACTCCTGCCTAAACTCAGCATCTTCCATTCGGCTGAGACGTGTAAAAGACGGGGCGCTTAGGGATGGAGATCGAGTTGCCCTGGCGGGGGGGTCTTGTGCGTGCTCCCGCCCGCAACCTCGGAGCATTTTAGGCTATTCGGTCAGGGGGAGCGAGGTAGGAAGGGGGATCTGAAGAGGGGAAGGTGGTGAAAAACAAAGGATGGGGGAAGGGACGGGAGAGCAGCGGGGGTGAAGGAGGCAAGGGATGTGAGAAGAGGGGGAGCCGATAACTTCGCCGGTGCGCGTCCCCCCCGGGCGGGCACGGTCGCTGCCCGCAGAGCCCCGGCGGGTCGCTCCCGCCCCCGCGGCAGGAATGCGGAGCGGTGGCCCCGCCGGCCCAATGTGTTTGTCATTAGTGCTGCCCGCGCTGCTCGCCGCCGCGCCCCGACGGCCCGCGGAGCGCCGGCTCACGGCTCCCCGCTCCCTTTCGCGGGGAGTGCCAGCCCCAGCCGGCCCCGCCGGCCGCGTCCCGAGGGAAAGAGCCCCGCCGCCCAGATCAGAGCATCGCGAAAGAAAACAAAAATAAAAGAAAAACAAAAATCCCAAATCAACAACAATTCAAAGGGGGAAAAAAAAGAGAGAGAGAGAGAGAAAGAGAAAAAAGAAGATGGAGAAAAAGTGGGGGGAAAAAATAAAAATACGGGGAAACTGCCTCCTACCTCTTACCTTCCCCTTTATAATCCGCAGCCCCAGTCCTGCAGATTGTAAAATATCCAAAATATGTCCACGTCTTTTGTGACTTTCCCCACTCAGCCGCGCTCTTTCCCTCCCGCTCGTCCTCCCTCCCGATCCGACTGTAATGGTCTCACAAACCGCGTCCCGTAATTGATTCAATGTTATAGTCCATCCTTCCAAAACTAATCATTTGCTTTAAGTAAATAGCTGTCAGGAAATGAAGCCCCCCTCCGGCCCCTTCAGAATAAGAGCAGCACTGGCTCGCCCGGCGCCCCCAGCCCCGCGGCCGGAGGCGGGCGCGCCGGCGGGAGGCTCTTACGCAGGCAGGGGGGCCAGTCTCTGCCTCCAGATTTCACCAGCCTTGCAGGGGAGGGGGGAGGCTAGCCATATGGCAGGGGCGAGGGGGAGGAGAGGGGGAAGAGGGGAGTTTTGCACTGCAGGGGGAGAAAATAAAAAAAAAAAAAAAAGGAAAAAAAATGAAACAAACAACCCCAAAAAAAAAAAACTTTCATGAAAACTCCGAATGCTCCCAATTTCATGAATGAGCCTTCCCTCCTCACACCGTCCGAGGCGGTGGGTCGGGTGCTGGGCTCTGCGTCCACGATCACAGCCTGAGTTTATGGATGGGGAGTTTGATCTGGAAACGAATTTGCGGCTTCCTCGTGTGCTTTGTACACCACTGAGCTTGGGCTTGGGCTAGAGAGCTGGATGGACGGCCGTGAGCCAGCCAGGAGCAGGAGGCACTGAGAGAGAGGGGGAAAGATGAACCACTAACAGTTATGAATGAAAGACACAACGAAAGGTAACCTTCGCCAGCAGCCAGAACCCCCAGACCCCGCTGCTCCGACGGGACCGGGAAAGCTCTTCTCTTTCTCTCTGCCTTCGCTTTGCCCAGGGCAAACAAACCCCGGGACCAGCCACCCCGGGGGGCACAGCGAGGACCGGAGGTGCCCGCGGAGCCGAAGGCAGCGCACGTCCGAGTCCGTTCTATTTGAACACGCTTCAGACCCCCGCTTTGATCCCCGCCGGGGAGTCAGCACCGAGTATCTCTGCTTCGTTGGCCCCCGCTATCTGCCGGCGATAAGGGGTGGCCGGGGGAGCTGCCGAGGAGCTGCCCTCGCAGCCTTTTCTGCTGCGGAGAGAGGCGAGAGGAGCTGGCGGGGCGATGCGGCGGCCGCGGGAGAGGGGGCACTGCAACCCCAGGAAAGGAGCGGTGCGGGAGGACCCTGCCCGCTGCCAGTCTGCCAGCCCCCTGACCACCTCTCGAAGAGGTCACTGGCCCCAGAACTGCGCCCTGGGGGTTCTCCCCCTTCCGCCTATCCCCAGTCCTGCACCTCTTTTTATTCCTTTCGGTATGAAACAAAAGTTTGTTCTCAGAGTCAAGCGCCAGGATTCGGCGGGTTTTTTTCTCTTTCCTAAGCGAAGCAGAATTAAGCCTCTGAAGCGAAGATGCCCCGAAGGAAGCGGCGGCAGAAACGAGAGCGAACCCCCGCGAAAAGCGCACACCCAGGCTGAGGCGCCCCTGGCTGGGCTCACGGGGTCCCCGGCGGTGCTCCCGGCCCCTTGCGCGCCCTCCTCTAGAGCATCCTCGGCTCGGCTGAGTGCACAACCTCGCTATTGCTTCCACATGTTCCTCCAGGAAATCATCGGAGTCAGATCTGTGAGCAGCCCCTGGTCGGAATGCTAACAGGATACCGTAATGCTTGTGAATAAACAACAGGCTCCCAGTGAGTCCAAAGCACGGCAAAACAACCCCCACGACAACCCAGGAGATTGAAAAAAGGACCGAAACCCACCACACCCTCGAACTCTCTACCTGGGAGGGCAGTGAGCGCACCCAGCAGCTTGAACCCCCTTAACTGGTAGAGGGGAAAAGTTCTATCGCGATTTGGGTAGGAGCTGCGGCCTCTCGGAGGTTTAAGACCGCGAAGATGTGCGGCAGCTACGACTTGTGAGCTCTGAGGTGATCCCGCCGGGCTCGGGCCGTGATTTACCGGCGTGAACCTAATCTGGTTTAAGGCGGTGGAGGTAACGGCCGCAGCGGCACCGTCGGGACGGCACGTACCGCCAGAGAGACTCTTGCAAGAAAACAAGAGAGGAGCAAAAGGGAAAGGGAGGAGGCGCCTTCTGTTTGCAATTACCTGCCTCATTTGAATAATGCCTTTGTCACGATCATTATCGAGCGGTCGTTAACGGCTTCCACGTGGGATCTCACAAGACCCAGCGAAAAATAAAAGCTGCGAAGTGGGGAGGGGCGGCTAGTGAAGCCTGGCTAGGCTCGCCCTGCGAGGGGGGACCCCAATGGCCACTGCGATGGCCGGGACGGCGATGTCCCGTCGGTCACGGACCCCCGCCAGCAGTGCGGTGACACTTTCCCCGACGTGATTCCCCCTTCCCTGCACTTAGGGCCAGCCCCAAGCCTGCCGCCCCCAAGCCTGCCGCCCCAGGCTCTACCCGCACGGCTAGGGCCGGGCAGCCCCATGGCTGATCCCCCTCCCAGTTGTCGGCGGTGCCCATGGATTGGTCCCGCGCAGAGGAGATAGTAGTAAACCCTCCAGGAGGGCTGCCGAGCTCTACCCCCCGCCCAGTGCGGAGCTCGGGGGTCCCGTCCAGGGAGGCGCTAGGGACATGGGGTTATCGAAAGGGCAGGCTGGGGGTTGAGGAGACTTTTACCACTGTGGCCCCCTTCTCCTCCTGCCTTCCTCTCCTCTGAAGGGCTGGAGCGCAAGGCATCCCGCTAGCGTGTGTTTATGCGGCGACAGATGGAGGCTGCGCATCTCGGACAAAACTGTGGTGCCCGGGCTAGAGGAGCTCTGGCTTACTTTTGCTCCCCGCAGTGCTGCCTGCGTCCCGGCAGCGGGCACCGACAGAGCAGCAGCTCATTCCAATCTGGGACGTTTCCAGGGAGGCTGTGAGCCGCCCCACTCAGCATCCTTCTCCCCTGGAGGAGTCCCAGTTTCCCGCAAGGAATGAGCCCTTTCCTGAGGCTCTCTCCCAAGGGTGACCCGGGCAGAGTTCAGCTGGCTGAGGCAGCCTAATAGGTGGCTCGTGGGGCTCCGATCGGGCTCCCGCAGGGCATGGGCCGGCGAGAAGGGGGTGCCCTAGCTTGGGCCCCGCGGGAAGCCTCGCCGTGAGGCCGCAGCCTTTTGTCTCGGTGGGAAGGCAGGGCTGGGTTTGATTATCGCTACCCGCGTTGCAGCGATGCTCGGTGCGAGGCTCAGCTGCAGCCTGCTCTCCGTTTTGGGGTGCTTTGTTTTGCTTTTGGGGCAGGAACCCCTGCGTGGTGAAGAGCAGCTTGGAGCAGAGACCCATCAGATCCCTGAGAGGGGGAGAAAGCAGAGCGGCCTCTCATCGCTTGTCGCTGTAAATCTCTGCTCGGATCTATCACGGCGGGAAGAGGAAATATCTCTGAGGGCTTCCTTAAACAGAGGACCACGGAGCCCCCGCGTCCCCGAGGAGATGTGTGCTCCCCGCGGAGTGGCCCTGTGTGCATTTACAGCCCTACCAGGTGGCTTTTTGTTTTGTTTTCCCCCTGTCATCCTTTCCACGCCACCAGATTCCCATATTCTGTTTGTTCAACCGAGTTTGGCTCCGAGGAGCAGGGATCCCGCGTCAACGGGAGAACAGGGAGCCAGACAAAAGAAATTAACTTTGCACAGCCTGCCCTCCCTAACCTTTATTTTTGATTCCACACATAGCTGCTTGAGGTAGTCCCCCGTGCCCGACAGTTTCCCGCTGGGGCCGCTGCTGACACAACGTTGAGCTGTTTTGCTTTCATTGTTGCATTTGGCTCTTGACGTTAAAAGATGCCAAAACAGCCCTGAAAGCCTTATTCTCTGCAAAGCAGGCCTTGTTTTCCCTTCTGCTCCCACCCCGACTTCTCGACTGGGGCAGGATAAAGAGGCCGCTCTGGCGCAGAAGCAGCCCGAACTCGGCTCAGAGGTGAGGTGAGGCAGTACAGGAGCAAGGGGAAAGTTGTTCCTCTGCCTAACCCTTCACTGGAGCCTCGCTGCGCGCTTCCTCCCTCCCCCTCCTCCAACCCCCAGGGCGGGGATCCTCGGGGCTCCGACACCGCCCCGACAGGGCGGGAGGCTGCGAGCGCCTCCGGAGGTGCCTCTCGTCCCGTCGGGGGTGCCCGGGCAGTGCCGCCGCCTCCCGTGACACTAGAGGGCACCGGAGCCCGCGGAGCGGCGCGCCCGGCCGTGCTGTGGCACCGCCAGCCTTTGGAGTCTCTGGTGTTAATTAAGGGATCGGCCGGGTTTGGAAAGGGTGCTGAAGCGAGGCCCTCCTCCCATCCTCGAGGGTCTGAAGGCTTCGTCCCTGCAGATCCAGCCGTGCCTAGCGCGGGCCCAGCAGCCTGGGGAGATGTGGTGTGCTGCAAGTAAAACAGCGAAAGCAATACCTCCCATGCCACGCAGGAGAAGCCTTCCTTCTGAAATCAAAGGGGCTCCTCTGCTGATTTAGCCCGGTTCTGATTTCTGTTCAGAACTCCCCAGACTCTTATCTTTGCCTCTGTTCTTCCAAGCTGCAGCAGTTAATGGGTTGCAGCAGGACACAAACGCAGCCAGACCGGGCTGCCCTGCTGCTCCCTCACATACTACTAGCACCAGCTTTGTCCCCTGGGGCTGCGGTGCTCAGGGACCCCCACCCTGAGTTCTGCTTGGGGGACCTGGCTGTTGGAGAGGTCACCCTGGACATAGTGGTCACAGTCACCCTTGACAAAGATGGACACAGGCCAGCCCTGGTCTACATCACTGTCAGTCCCTGCACATGCCTGGGCTTACTGTGTCCTCCACTTTCCCTCCCACAGGCACAGAAGAGCCAAGCTAGGATGAAGATCACAAAGTGCCAAGCTCAGGAAAGACTTAAGATGTCTTTTCTCTGGCTGCCCTGGATTGCTCCAGGCTTCGCAGGTCATTCCAATACTTCATCCCACAAGAGGTTTTCTTCTGGTGCTTGGTGATTAGCAACCACACCCCTTCTGGATGATTTGTTGTAGATACCTGGAGTTACAGCTATGGAGCTATGGATCCCTCTCCATCCTGAGTGTTTTGTGCTCCAACATGCCATCACAAAGAAAATACTATCCCCCCCCCACATTTCTGTGGCATGGAGAGATTCTGAGCTTGGATCTTCCCCCACTCCAAGGATAAAGAGCAGGGAGGGCCACCAATGCCTCCTAAGAGCTTGCAGAATTGGAGCTGATGTGGAGACAAGGGAGGTTAGGAGTTTTACCCAAGACTTTCCCAAACCCACCATTAGGAATTGCAAGAATCAACATCCATGCTGACACAGTCAGGAACACTCCAGGCCTGGCAATGAATCCAGGCATTCCTCTCAGTTATTGAATCCAGGCATTTGTCTTACTTGGGTGTACTTACCAGGGTTGTGCTGGAGGTACATTGGCAGGGCTGTGAACCACATTGTCGCTCTTCTTGTAGAGGTACTCAAACACAGGGCTAAGCTTAGCTCCATAACCCCTAATCTGCCATGGAAGCAATCAAGCAGGAGCCAGTTGCACCTAGAGCTGTTCCAAGGGTGCCAGTGATTGAAGTGCAGCCTTTAGCTGGGAGACAAGAGGGTCTGACAAACTGAAAAGCCAGGGGAAACTCTTCCTGTGTTCTGTCACTCCTACAAAAGACTATTTGGGCTCTTTTTCTTTTGCCTGAGGTCACCAAGTTCCAGTCTGTGCCTCATCCAATGCTGCAGGGAGCAGCTTTCTGCTTTCAGTTACATGTTTGTTTGCCTGTGGTTAGCAGCCCTTTGGAGTACTCAGTTGTAGGCACTTGTGAACTGATTAAGGTGTTCACAGAGGGAGAAAAGAGAAAGGGAGAGGAGAGAAGAATGCAGGTTTAGGTCCCTTCTCCACAGCTGTGGATGTGAAGATACAGCCTAGGCTTAGATCAGACAAAGGAGCACTGGCACGGCTGAAGAACAGGGGAAGCTGGCAGCACTTAGGCAGGTTTAGTCTGTTGGACTGCACATTGGCTTCAGTATTCTGGGGTTTAACCCAAACTGTCTTCTGAGACAAAGTCTCATCTGGAAACTGGGCCAGATTCTGCTGTGTGCAAATCTGGTGTAACTCTTCAGGGAAATATTCCAGATCGAATCTGGTATAATTAGGATTTAAAGTTTGGCTCTGGAAGTCTTTTCCTTGGCAATAGAGTTAGAGAAGTGCTGTGAAGAAAAGTAATTCAAACCAGAACATGGTTTCAGCGCTCTTCTCAATAACATGTGCTATAGGCACTTTGAAGGCATTTGCTCTCCATGGCAGCAGGGGTTTAAAACTTTCACTTTGCTTCCCCTAACAAAGTTAACCCTTGATGACCCAGCTGGGTTTAAAACCTCCTTTAGGGAATCCTCTCCTTTTGCAGGGCATTGTCCAAAGAACAAACAAACCAGGAGGAAATGACCCCAAGTTGCTACCAGCCTTCACCTTCCCAATGCAGCTCCTGCTCCCCCCAGTGAGGAGGCCCAGCCAGCACCCAGAGAGGATATTGGGGTAGTCATCAACTCTCCTCCTGCCTAGCCGGGGGGCCACCAGGCCCCCCGGCCTTTGTTGTCACCACCACCATCACCCAATGTGCACCATGGGCACTCACCAGCGATGAGAGGAGGATCCTCCAGCCCAGATGGGCTCAGCTTAGGGCTTCAGTCTTTCCTGGGAGGGATTAAAAAGGGGAGTGGGTGGGGAGGGCAATATGACCCACACCTGGGATGGGAGGAGACTCCAACAGAGCCCAGGTGCTCTGGGATTTGAGGGGAAAATTGGGATGGATAAGGGGCAGGTGTGGTGGGAAAGGGGAGGTGGTGGTGCAAGGAGGGGATTTAAAAATAGCTTTATTTTCCATCAATCTTTCATGATGCACAACTGCAGTTTGTGGTTTGCTTTGCCTCCATGCAAAAGGAACAAACCCATCCATACTTGATAAAACAAAGCACAGTGGTGGCTCTTACAATGAAATCCCACCTGCTTGGTGGGAAAATCTGTGCTTTTCAGATCAAAAGGAGAAGTAATAATAACAATAAAGTTCTCCAAGAGTGAATTTCTCCCCTGGAGAGCCTAGAGAAGCAGGGATGCTCCTTTTGTTGCATGGTTACAACATGAATAAAGACTCTGCTACAGGGGACAGGTAGCAGCTCTCATTCTGATCCGTTAGGCTGTAAGAGCAGTGCAAGGCCATGGCTGCAATTCCCTTTGGAGGTCTGGCTAAGGATTCTCATCCATGGGTTAATCAGGTCCATGCTTAGCACTCCTTATGTCCTTCTTTCCTGCAACATCATTCTTCATAATCATAGAATCATGCCTGGAGAAGTGGAGACGCAGGGGGGACCTTATCACACTCTACAGCTACCTAAAAGGAGGTTGTAGCCAGGTGGGGGTTGGTCTCTTCTCCCAGGCAGCCAGCACTAGAACAAGAGGACACAGTCTCAAGCTGTGCCAGGGGAGGTTTAGGTTGGATGTGAGGAAGAAATTCTTCCCAGCAAGAGAGATTTGGCCATTGGGCTATGCTGCCCAGGGAGGTGGTGGAGTCACCATCACTGGATGTGTTTAGGAAGAGCCTGGATGAGGCCCCTTGGTGCCATGGTTTAGTTGATTAGATGGTGCTGGGTGATAGGTTGGGACTGGATGATCTCCAAGGTCTTTTCCAACCTGGTTAATTGTGTGATTCTGTGAAACAAACAGACAAAACTCCGTGAGAATGATGTGATTGCTGCTGTGGCAGTAGGGACCTTCTCCTTGCTGGGGAAGTCATCAGTTTCCTTGCTCTAGCCACGAGGTGGGCATGGCAAGGAATCCAGATTTATACCTTAACTGCCAGTGGTCTTTGTCCTGGTGCCAGCCCTGCTCTCTGACTGCTAAGCTCAACGCAGAGACCAGGAGCACCTTCCAAAAAGCAGTTGCTTGGTATCCCTGGGAACCAAACTCGGAGAGGAGTCCCTAAAGGAAGGCAGGAAAGCTGAAGACCTATAAATCACTGGGCAATTTCCTAGCTCCCATGAATCAGACAAGATGTCCTCTCAGAGTTTCTGTGTCCAATATCACTTCATTTGCTAGGCACATGTCCCTGCTAGCAACTATTTCACCATAACTTGATTGCAAGTGGGGAGATGGTGTTGGTTATTGATTGATTGATTGATTTCATGCCTGGCACACAGCCCCAACAAAATCCCAAGGGTGTTTGTCATCCTCTTGAGTGGCCCCAGGCAGGCTTTCACCACAGGTTAATCTGATTTTTTTCTTTAGGGTGTGTAGGAGAGGCAGGGAACTAAACTCAGTTCTCTTCGATTCCGTGTGGTGTGTGAAGTAATAGGGACTTGGAAAAGGTGTTTTGCTCTTTTGGAAGTGGGGTTGGGATAGAGAAGGAATCATGTTTGTTGTTTCAAAAGCACAGGAATCAATACCAAGCCCTCAGTGCCTTCTTTTTTTGCCAGAGGACTCTGCTGAATCAGTGAGCAGAGACATCACAGTGAAGCTGACTCTTCCTGTCTGTTGAACAGTTTGTAGAATTAGGGAGCAATGAGACACACTTTGTGCCCCAATCTCCTGCTTTGAAGAGCTTATCCACCATCCTTCCTCTGCCCTGAGTGGGTGCCTTGGAGGGAGGCAGGAAGCAAATGTGGGAGGGCCCAGCCTGCAGCTCCAAAAGGACCTGTCCTGCAGGAGCTGGGCATAGGAGGCCCATCCTGATTTCACAGAATCATAGAATAATTGTTGGAAGGGACCTCAAGGGTCAGCCAGGTCCAGTCCCCCTGCCACGGGCAGGGACACCTCACACCACAGCAGGTTGCTCACAGCCACATCCAGCCTGGCTGCAAACACCTCCAGGCAGGAGGCTTCCACCACCTCCCTGGGTAGCCTGTGCCAGGCTCTCACCACCCTCATAGGGAAGAGCTTCTTCCTGACATCCAACCTGAATCTACCCATTTCTAGTTTTTTTGTTCCATTCCCCCTAGTCCTATCTCTACCTTTGGAGGTTTCTTTCAGATAAAGAGGACTGTGAGAGAGCCCCTCACCTTCCTGGCCCCTGTTCCCATCCATGGTTTTCTTCCTTTGCCTCACATTAACAGGCTGAGCCTGAGGAAACAGCACTGAGGATACGCAATGTGCCCAAACCAGAGCAGTCCTCTTTGCAGGATCTCTCTGTACATCAGTCAAGGACACTGCAAAGAAGGAAGAGAATAAGGGCAGGCCACTTCATTCCTATTTCCTATTTTCCTCCTCTGAGGGAACAGAAACGTGCTCTTCTCACTGTCAAGAGGATACAGAATTTGCTTGCCCTCTCTATTTCTAACAGCAGAAAACTTCTTTGGAGCCAAAGTAAACCCAAATAAATTCTTCCAATTCCTATCCATCACCAAACTTCCCCCCCCCCCCCCCCTCTTATTTTCAGTTAGCTTTCTCCCAACCTGCTTTACACTATTCTAAGAAAAATGTGGTGGTTTCTTATTTTTTTCAGTCCATGCCTCTACAAAACTTTCTTGGGGAGCCCTTGTTAATAAAGCTGGAAGCAGAGCCTCTGGCGGTCTGAATGAATCTGTGAGGCCTGCTCCAATCATCCTTTTCCAAACCATAGTAGGATTTAGTCAACTTGACAGGATGAAGGGTTTGAGGAAATGCTCTGCTCCAGAAACATCAGCAGCTGTACGGCTGGGGGCTGGCCCCAGCAGCGCTCAGCAGCATAGCTGCAGCCTCTGCTGTTAACAGGGAAGTCAGAGCCTGCTTCAGAGAGGTTAAAATATATAGGTAGTTAGACAGCTTGAGTGGACAGAAGCCATTGAAATTATCTGAAAAGTTGAGGGCTTTTGTGCTCTGGGAGACAAATGGTCCCTTAGCCCACTCAGCACCTGCCAGTGCCTCTCCAGTGCCCTTTGCCCTGTGGAGCTGCTTGTTCTGACAGCTTCTGAAGCTCGCTCGGCTCCAAATTCTTTCTCCGTATGTTGGCTCTTGTCGTTGCTGCCTATACCAATATTGACTTAGGAAAGGAGGGGAGTTAAAAATAGCTCCCTCCAGTACTGTCTGCAGACCTTCTGCCCAGCTTTGCTTCAGGCCTGTGAATCACAAACGTTGGTTTGAACTGTCATTAGCATCTGAATGGGGATAAGAGGGACAAGAGGAGCTAGGGTAGGGAGTCACCTTGCAGAAGTATCACTCCTCACTTACTTGGAAGTGCAGCAGGATCACAGCAGAGGATGTTTGCCTCCCATTTCAGCAGCAAGGATCATTTGGAATTAAGGATGTAACTAATTTGCTTTCAAAAAACCGTGTTGGATCTCTCCAAGAGTGAATCCTGCTCATGGGTGCCAAGGGACACAGTCTAGCACCAGACTCTGCAGAGTTAGATGATGCTTGGATGTGATGACCTCAAAGGTCTCTTCCCACGGAAACAATTCTATGATTCTATGGTTTCCTCCCTTCTCCTTGCTGCCATCCTTGTCTCTGCACTTCTTTGCCTGCCCCAGCCCAGGAGAAGCAAGTGTGAAGTGCCATGTCACTGGGGCATGCAGCATGAAGGGGCATGTGTGTGGCATGGAGGAGGGTGGTCTTGCTGCAGTGGGTGGCAGTTTTATGAAGGTCAGTAAAAACCTGCACTCCACCAGACCACCAGTAGGAGTGGGTTTCTCAGCTGGAATCACTTGAACATGTGGCCCTGCACACCCTCACTCCCTTCTCCAGGAATGCATCTCTGCCATGGTTAGTGAAAGTGCCCCAGAATCTCTCAGCCAGCAGGAGAAAAGAGTCAGACTCAGGGAGAGGCATTCAAACTGGGAGTCAGACCAACTGCTGGCTTCCCACCCAGAAGCAAAAATCAAGCCAGTGGTGACTGTAAGCACAGGCACTGCAGGGTCTCTCCTCCCAGCTCCATGGCTTTGCCAGCTCTGCAACTCCCGTTGCATTTCCAGGAGCTGCAGCAGAAAGGAGACAGCACAAAGGTCAAACTCAAAGTAGGCTGATGGTGAGATACCCTTCAGCAAGAGCAGCTTTCAGATCTCCACAGAGGCTAAAACATCACTCTTTTGACCCTGTTTGAATTCTGAGAGCAGATGATGACTCCAAAAGACCCCAGCACTGCGGCTTCACTTCAGCAAGGAGTCAGTGCTGAGAAACCTGATGCCATCCTGATGTCAGAGCTTGAATGTGACACATTGATAGGGCAACATAATGACTAAACCATGTGGCCTTGGGTCTCTACCATTTGCTGGGGAGGCCTGACCCCCCCATGAGTCTGCAGATGTGTCCAGGAGACGGTTTGAGCAGGTAAATCAAATGGATCAGCTCGTGGTTAGGGCTAGTTACAGAGGAATAAAGGAGTGGTCATCCTCTAGATGCAGTGACTTCACTGCTGTTAGTGAGTAGCCATGAAAATGATCAAGGGATTGGAGCACCTCTGCTACAAGGACAGGCTGAGGGAGCTGGGGGTGTTCAGCCTGGAGAAGAGGAGGCTCCAGGGAGACCTAGTGGCAGCCTGCCAGTACCCGAAGGGGGCTACAAGAAGGATGGAGAGAGGCTGTTTGCAGAGGCCTGCAGGGACAGGACCAGGGGCAATGGCTTCAAACTAGAGCAGAGCAGATTGAGATTGGATGTGAGGAACAAGTTCTGCACCAGGAGGCTGCTGGAACACTGGAACAGGTTGCCCAGGGAGGTTGTTGTGGCCGCATCCCTGGAGATATTCAAGGTGAGGCTCAGCAGGGCTTTGGACAACCTGATCTAGTTGGGGATGTCCCTGCTGAGTGCAGAGGGGGTTGGACTGGGTGACCTTTGGAGGCCCCTTCCATCCCAAACCATTCTATGATTCTATATTGTTTAACCTTCCCAGATCTCTCTGAATTCAAGTATCAGGGAGGTGGTTGAGGCCCCGTCCCTTGAGGTGTTTAAGACCAGGCTGGACGAGGCTCTGTCCAGCCTGATCTAGAGTAGAGTGTCCCTGCCCATGGCAGGGGGGTTGGAACTAGATGATCCTTGTGGTCCCTTCCAACCCTAACTGAAACTATGAAACTATGAAACTATCACTACCTAGGGCTTTTAGTTCGTGGCATTCCAAATAACAGATGCAATGTATTCACCCAGACAGTCTGCACTGAACGCAGTCCTGCTCAGGTGAACAGCCCTGGCTGTACTCAGCTCCCGAGGCAGCTGAGCCACTTGCCTGAGGGATTGTTTGAAAGAGTCTCTCTTCAGCTTCTAACTGCTGCCTAATTTCATGACACTGCTTGATTGCTGACTGTATGCTGAGCAGTCTCTTCCACTGTGATCTGGAAAGAGCTATGGGATGAACATTAACTGTAAGGGAACTCTTGAGACTGGCTAAGCCACTGGTAGATCAAGCACACTGCTTACAGAGTACAGAATTAACCAGGATGGAAAAGACCTTTGAGATCATCAAGCCCAACCTCTCACCCAGCACCATCTGATCAACTAAACCATGGCACCAAGGGCCTCAGCCAGGCTCTTTTAAAACACTTTCAAGGATGGTGACTCCACCACCTCCCTGGGCAGCACATCCCAAGGGCCAATCTCTCTTGCTGGGAAGAATTTCTTCCTAACATCCAGCCTAAACCTCCCCTGGTGCAGCTTGAGACTGTGTCCTCTTGTTCTGCTGCTGCTTGCCTGGGAGAAGAGACCAACCCCCACCTGGCTACAACCTCCCTTCAGGGAGTTGGAGAGAGCAAGAAGGTCTCCCTGAGCCTCCTCTTCTCCAGGCTAAGCAAGCCCAGCTCCCTCAGCCTCTCCTCACAGGACTTGAACTTAGATTCTGTGATTCTAAGATCCCCAAAGAGCAGACCAAGAGGAGGAGTTTGTTTCCTCTGAAGGCACAGTGGTGCCCCATGAGCTTTTTTTTTTCCAGTTTATTAACACTGAAATGGTAAAGCAGAAAATCTCTGAGGACAACATCCTCATGTAACAGGCTGCCTCTACAGAGGGCTGGGGGATGTCTCTCAGGAAAAAAAATCAATGCCCTTAAGCTAGGACTCTAAAAAATGAATTAAATAAAGAAGTCTACTGTCTTTGTTTTGCTCATTCAATCTGTGTTAAGAATACCACCAAAAGGACTTTGTTTTGGAAACACATAGCAACCAGAGCCAAATTTCCACTTCCAGCATCTCCCATCCAGCAGGAATGTGCAGAAGACCTTGATGTGATATGAGTTAAAAGGATCCTGCCTTTGCCAGCCCTGAATTCCAGGAAGTGCAACACAGCATCCTCATCTGCTCTTGCAAGGAACATTTGGTTTTACTCTAGCCTAGATACCAGACTGCTCCTTAACCCTCCAGGAGCTGACCATTCCTCAACCTCTCACAGCAGAGCTGTGGCTCCATGCAGGCATTTCCAGCACACTCACAGGCCCCCCAAGATCAGCTCCTGCCCCTAGGGATTTAGAGCCACCTCTGGAAGAAACACAGTGGGACTCCACCATGCACAGAGCTAGTGGAGCAGAACTGATGGGACATGCAGGCTGCCCAGAGGCCCCTTGGTGGCATGAGCAGGGCAATGGGGCCAGCAGATCCTTTGCTATCTGGATCATCTTTGTGGCCTTTATCTGGAGCCTCTGCAACAGTTCTGTGTCCTTCATATGCTGGGGACACCAGAGCTGGATGATGTATTGGAGGTGGGGATGGGGGAGCAGAGTGAAGGGGCAGAATCCCCTCTCTTGCCCTGCTGCCCACACTCCTCTGGCTGCAGCCCAGCACACAGCTGCCTGCTGGGCTGCATGAGGGCACTGCTGGCTCCTGGGGAGCTTCTCAGCACCCAACATCCTCAAGTCTCTTCCTTCGGAGCTGCTCCCAACCCACTCTGCACCCAGCCTGGCTTTTTGCCTGGGACTGGCCTGACCCAGATGCAGGACCTTGCACTGTTACTTGTTGAACCTCAGGCCTGTCAAGATCCTTCTGGATGCCATCCCTGCCCTCAGGTGAATCCACCACACAGCTTGGTGTCATCTGCCAACCTGCTGAGGGTGCAGGCACCAGTGGGAATGAATTCCTTCTACTTAAAAGCTGAAGGGAAGAAACATGCACACATCAGCCTGGGTCTCCACTTCCCCAGGAAATTAATCCTACCTATTGAGACTATACCTATGGCTGGAGTCTGGCCAGTGAAAGGAGTCTGAGACCTGCTGGCCACACTCCTCTGGAGGCACCCTAGAGAAAAACTTCCATCAGCCTGAACAGGTCACTGCTTTTAGCTGGGAAGTTTTATCAGCTGTTTGTGGGAGGTTGTTGTTATTGGTATTATCAGTGCTGTTGCTGCTGCTGCTGTTATTGCTATGATTATTGTTGTTGTTATTTTCTCCAAGAAATCTCTTGGATTTTAATAAAATTAAGAAGATCCAAATTGTAAACTAGAAATATCCATTCAGAATGCTGCCAGGTTCTCACTTTCCTTCCTTTATGAGCTTCCTTTCCTGCCCCCCCCCCCCTATTTTTCACAGAGCATATTTTAAAAACAAACAGCCCAAACCAAACCAAAAACCCCAAACTTTAAAAAAAGCCAGAGAAGAATGACAAACTTCCCTGCTGTGTGGTGATTCCCCCCAGCTTGTGAGCTGACACTGCACACCAGAGTTATCTCAACTGCTTGCTCCACTTGGGCTTGTTTACTCCTCTGTGCAAAGATGTGGTCCTGCTGGTTGGCTTTCAAGTGATTGCAACAGACAGCCACATCCTGAAGCTCTTCCTCCATCTGTCTGTCTTCACACCAAGCCACATCCACATTTACTGGACCAAAGAGAGACAAAAATTGGCTCAAGAGAAAGACAGGTCAGTGCTTGTTCCTCTGGGGCAAAACCAACACAGAGGCTTTGAGCTGCGCCGGTGGCAGAGGCAGAGCAGAGGCAGAGCAGAGGCTTGCTGCAGGTCTGGACTGAGTCAAGAGGTAATCACAGAACCACAGAAACACTCCTGTTGGAAAAGACCCTCAGGATCACCAAGTCCAACCATTAGCCTTACTCTACAAGGTTCACCCTTAAACCATATCCCCAAGCACCACATCCAAACCACCTTTAAACACCTCCAGGCTTGGGGACTCCACTACCTCCCTGGGCAGCACATTCCAATCCCTGACCACTCTTGCTGGGAAAGAATGTTTCCTACTGTCCAATCTAAACCTACCTTGCTGCAGCTTGAGGCCATTCCCTCTTGTTTTATCACTAATTACCTGGGAGAAGAGACCAGCGCCAGCCTCTCTACAATGTCCTCTCAGGGAGTTGTAGAGAGCAGTGAGGTCTCCCCTCAGCCTCCTCTATTCCAAACTAACCAGTCTCTCCTCATAAGATCTCATAAGATCCTCATAAGATCCAAAATACACCTGAGAGAGAAGGACATTGTGAATGGCTTTGGTCAATCCAGGGATCCAAGACCTCTCTGAACAATTTTGACAACAGAGAGCAGCTAAAAACGGGGATGGGGCCTTCTAGGGATGAGGAGGCTGAGGGGAGACTTCATCTCTCTCTCCATCTACCTGAAGGGAGGTTGGAGTGAGGAGGGGACAGCCTCTTCTCCTTGGTGGCACGTGACAAGGCCAGAGGACACAGTTCCAAACTGCATTAGGGGAGGTTTATGGTGGGTATTGGAAATAGCTCTTCACAGAGAGGGTTCTCAGCCACTGGAATGTTCTGCCCAGGGCAGGGCTGGAGTCACCATCCCTGGGGGTGTCCAAGCAGAGTGTGGAGCTGGTGCTTAGGGACATGATTTAGTGCTGACCCTTCAGCACTGGGTTGAGGGTTGGAGTGGATGAGCTTGGAGGTCTCTTCCAACCAGATATATTCTGTGATTCTCTGAAATGCAAACAGCTCCTTTCCAGCACCACCTTCTTCTGCCCCCAGGATGACGTGGGTACAGCTGATGTGGCTGCATATGGGTACAGCAGGCAGAGTGACTGCAATGCTGAGTGTTCCTGTGGCACAGCAAGAGACAGGAGAGTCTTTTCACATACAAAAGGAAACTATTTTAGAGAAATATTGATAAGGGCATGGAATGCTGCCTCCAGCATAGGACATCTGCACTATTTTCACTGAAGCAGATAACATTCATGCAGGAAAAACTGAAGAGAATGTGACTACCCCACAGCATTCAGGCTGATTATTACTTTGTGTGACAACTGCTTTGAACAGCAAATAGCATTTTTAGAAGGATTTTTCATTTCCTATACTCTTATCAAAAGCATTTGGAGGTGCAAAGGTCACGAATTTTTTCCTAAAGGGTGTGGTGGCATAGATCAAAAAGTCATATCATGACATGAAATTTACTTCATTACAAACTTTCATCATTATCAGGTGGTCATGATTGCTGCTGGAGGAAAACAAAGCAAAGCAAAGCAAGCAAGCAAAGCAAAGCAAAGCAAAGCAAAGCAAAAGAAAGCAAAACAAAGTAAAACAAAACAAAACCAAAATAAAACAAAACCAAAACAAATCGAACCAAACCAAACCAAACCAAACCAAAACCAAACCAAACCAAAACCAAACCAAAACCAAACCCAAACCAAACCAAAACCAAAACAAAACCAAAACAAACCCAAACCAAACCAAAACAATCCCAAAACAAACCAATCCAAACCAAACCAAACCAAACCCAACCCAACTCTAACCAAACCCAAACCAAAACCAAAACAAACCCAACCCAAAACAAACCAATCCAAACCAAAACAAACCAAAATGAAACCAAACTAAACCAAAACCCTACCCAAAACAAGCCCAAAACAAACCCAAAACAAACCAAACCCAAACCAAACCAAGCCCAACCCAAAACAAACCCAAAACCAAACCAAACCCAACCTAAAACAAACCAAACCAAAACAAAACAAGCCTAACCCAAAACAAACCCAACCAATCAAACCCAAACCAAACCAAACCAAACCAAACCAAACCAAAACAAGCCCAACCCAAAACAAACCCAAACCAAACCAAACCAAAACCAAAACCAACCCAAACCCAAAACAAACCAAAGCAAACTAAACCCAAACCCAAACCAAACCAAATCAAACCCAAACCAAACCAAACCAAACCAAACCAAACCAAACTCAACCCAAACCAAACTAAAACCAAACCCAACAAACCACCACCACCAAAAAACTGGAAACTATCAAGTCCCACCAGCAGAGTTCTGAAAAGCCACCTCCAGCATTTCTTTTGAAATGCCTCTGAAGTGTTTTTGTCACATTATTTGCTCCTCATGGATTTGTTATCTTGCTCTCTGAGGTTCATGTTTTCACAAGGGCCTTTGTAGCTAAATAAATAAATAGACACATTTCAAAACTATCTGGCTAGCCCCCAGAGGGAAGCAGAACTCTGCCAGGTTTGTTTGGTGTGTTGTATGCAACTTGCCACTTTGACAGCTGCCCACCCTGCAGGCACGGGCGGCACTTCAAGTCGGCAGTGTCTCCTTCAGCGCTGATTTCGAGGAGCCTGTTTTATCAACAGGAGCTGCCAGGTGCCCATGACCCAGCAAAGCTGTGCAATGCTCCCCCTGTGTTTTCATCCCTCAGCAGAGATCTCTTCTCCTCAGAAGAGAAGGGCACTGCAGCATTCCTCAAGCAAGGTAAATAACTTCACGAGACACATCTTCCAGAGAAAATTTCCCAGCATGACAGAGTGTCAGGGGCTGGAAGGCACCTCGAGAGGTCACCCACTCCACCCCCCCTGCCAGAGCAGGGGCACCTAGGGCAGATCACACAGGAATTCACCCACACAGATCTTGAATGTCTCCAGAGAGGGAGACTCCACAGTCCCCCTGGGCAGCCCATTCCAGTGTTCTGCCACCACAATTTACCATAAGCTGTTATTTCCTCCTGTAACTAAGCCAGGAAGTGTCAAAAGCAGCTTGATTTACTGCCCAGATTATGGGATGGGAAAGTAACATGTAGGGAAACATGTGAATAAGCTACGTACAGAAGCAATTTATCATAGAGTCCTAGAATGGCTTAGTTTGGAAGGGACCACAGAGATCATCTGCTCCAACCTCCCCACCATGGGCAGGGACACCTCTCAGCTAGACTCAGCTGCTCAAGGTCTCATCCATCCTGGACTTCCACACCCCCAAAGTACTTTTCTATGCATTTATGTGTGCAAACACACTTTTGTTCCTGGTAGCTTTCTTAATTCCTCTGCATTTCCCCTTCACACTTGGCTTTGTTTACTATTGTTTGCTTGCTCCTAGTATTTTATTGTTTGTTTTTTCTTGCAGTAAACACCAGTCAAGATCAGGGCTCTGCTGCAATGGATGCTTTGTATACATACATAAGGATATCTATCAATACATACACAGCCTGGCCCAGAGCCTCCAGTCACAGGAACGTGACACACCAAGGCGGCAGCAGCTGTGGGACAGTTCTTGTTCCTAGCTCCTTCTCAGATCTTGGTCACAGGGGCAGTCAGCAGACCTCAGCTCTGGCTCAGCTGCTGTGTGAAGGTGAAGCTGCTCTGGCCCCGATTCCAGCTGGGATAGAGGAGCTGCAGAGCAGTGAGTGCCACGGGACCAGGAGCACCAAGGGGCTCCACACAGGAGCCAGCGCTGGCAGTGCACCAGTTCATGCTCCAACCAGACACACCGGGTTTCAAAAGGGCAGATTTCGGTTGAATAAGAAGCTTCTCAAAATGTTAAAGTTAAAAGGAGGTCAGGAAAGGAAAAATCCAGGGTCTGTGGACAAAACAAGGCTGTAAGAAGAGCTGTACTGGGTCAGACCACAGGTCCATCTTGTCTCATGGCCAGCAGCAAACTCAGAAACAGAGGCCAACAGACAATGCTATTTTCTCTAGCCTGCACCAATGTGTATCTCAGAAGAAGTTTCTCCAATTTAATAGTTCCCAATGCCCACAAGTTTTTCCAGTTGCACTTTGTACCCCAGCAGATATTTAGCCTCTGCACATCCGGCATCAACAGAGTGCTTTGGAAAGAAGTGTCCGCAGCGCCTCTGGAGATGCTGAGCACCACTGACAACAGTATGAAGGCTAGCAAGGTTGGAGAGACTGAAAGACAGAGTCAAAAGGGGGGAAATCAAATTGTGGGGATGCTTGTGTTTACTTGCTGCCTCTTGGTTGCTGAGAGACAGAGAGATTTCCCCAAGGTGGAGGGAAGTATTTCCTTCTCCTCACTCAGGCTCAGAGGGCAAATGCCACCCTTGCTTTGTGAGTTTACCTTGACCTCCCCCTCTCTCCTCTTCCTCTCTGCTGCTTCCAGAAACAAAACCATTTTGCATGGGGACAAACTTTCTCCTTTCCAATGTTACTGTGAATGCTGTAAGGCAAGTGCCTGTTTTTCTGTAGCAATCAGCCAGGTATTATATATAAAGCTGGTGAGGGGCCTGGAGCACAGCCCTGTGAGGAGAGGCTGAGGGAGCTGGGGTTGCTTAGCCTGGAGAAGAGGAGGCTCAGGGGAGACCTTCTTGCTCTCTACAACCTCCTGAAGGGAGATTGTAGCCAGGTGGGGTTGGTCTCTTCTCCCAGGCAAGCAGCACCAGAACAAGAGGACCTCCCAGGGAGGTTCAGGCTGGATGTTAGGAAGAAATTCTGCCCAGCAAGAGAGATTGGCCCTTGGGATGTGCTGCCCAGGGAGGTGGTGGAGTCCCCATCCCTGGAGGTGTTTAGGAAGAGCCTGGCTGAGGCACTTGGTGCCATGGTTTAGTGGATTAGCTGGTGCTGGGTGATAGGTTGGACTCGATGATCTCCAAGGTCTTTTCCAACCTGGTCAATTCTGTGTTCTGTATGTGGGGGGGGATTCACAAAGCTTTGAGAAGCAGCAGGCTGGGGGAGCAGGTTCACCTCTGTGAGTGTATAACTCCCCCTCCAGCTCAGGGGATGTCCTCTGCGACTCAGGGGGCAGAGACCTGCATTTTGAAGCTGAAGGGTGATACTTCTGTCTCTGTGCTCACAGCTTTAGAACTAATGCATGCCAACTGCACCCTGAGCTGTGCCACATGGCTCCACTAACACACCTACAAAATCTGTGAGAAAAGGACCCTGGCTGGCTGCAGGGATTTGAGGCATTGGATGCTTCCTGCAGAGTGCCAAACTCCACTATTGACCAATAGAAAAAAGAGGGCTCTGTATCAGCACACATGGAGGCAGGAGGGGATTAAAGTCTTTTCAATAATCAAAAATGTATAAAGTTAAGGCTGGATTCAAAGCCTGAATCAGAACACATTGAATTTTCTGGAGCAAGTCCAGAGGCTGCAGTAGGCTTTGGATCAGTTCCAGCCTGTGAAAAACAAAATAAACAGGTGACATTTAATATCCTGAGATATATGGGAGCCCACATTAGATGAGCTAACAACCTCATTTTGGACTTCAACTCTCTGCAGCTTGTCGAGTCTGAGGCTTTTTTAGCCTCTTACAAACAATTGCAGCATGAATGGCCTGAAGAAAACACAAAGTAGAGGTCTACCCCAGGCAGCAGGGCACAGTGCAGAGATCCCTGACTGCACGTTGTCCCCTCAGCTGCATGGCACCGTGCCCAGGCTAATAAGACCTGCTGAGCAACAGAGTTTGTTCATGTCATAGCAGCTTGGCTTTTACAGCTTCTCATCCCCTCTGCTCCTTGCACCTATACCCACGTGGTAACCCCATTGCTTTCTGCCCAGGCTGCTCAGTGCTCAGGGGATTGCTCCCTGATATGTTTCTCATCAATAGGTCAGGCTAGCAAAAATCCTCTCTTTAAACCAATTAAATGAACCTGGTGCATTTCTGTTGTCTGTGTAAAGGCAGCTTTAGAGGAGCTGCTCTATGGGCAGATGCAAGTGGCAGGGAGATGGTGGGAAGGTGAGGACTAACACTGAGGACTAATAGTGAGGACTAACAGTGAGGGCTAACAGCTGCACCAGGAGATCTCAATACAAGATCTGGAAGCATGTCTATCTGTGCCTTCTACACCTTCCTGAGCAAATTTGGTTTGGATAGTTGCTTGAACTTGGAGTCCTTAAATTCTATAATGCAACAGCCTTGGGCAGTGGGATCTGCTGCTGAGAGCCATTTGTAGTAGATCCCCAAAAGGAGGCTGTAGCGAGGTGGTGGTCAGTCTCTTTCTCTAGTATCAGGTGACAGAATGAGAGGAAATGGCCTGAAATTGTGCCAGGAGAGGTTTAGGTAGGGTGTGATGAAAAATTTCCTTACTGAGAGAGTGGTCAGGCACTGGAACAGGCTGCCCAGGGAGGTGGTGGGGTCACCATTCCTGGAGGTGTTCCAGAAACTTGCAGACATGGCACTTTGGGACGTGGTTTAATGGACATGGTGGTGTTAGGCTGATGGTTGGACTTGATGATCTTAGAGGTCTTTTCCAATCAAAGCATTTCTGTGATTGATTCTGTGATCTCCCACCACTCAGCTGCCACCAGAGAATTTACCCCACAGAAGGTGACCCCAAAGGCCATTACCCTGGTCTGTCACCTAAAAATGCCTGTACTGCCTTCCCTCTTAAAAAGTGATAGAGTGATAGAATGTCATGACAGAATTAACCAGGTTGGAAAAGACCTTCGAGGTCATCCAGTCCAACCTATCACCCAGCACCATCTGATCAACTCAACCATGGCACCAAGGGCCTCAGCCAGGCTCTTCCTAAACACCTCCAGCGATGGTGACTCCACCACCTCCCTGGGCAGCACATTCCAATGGCCAAAAGTGCTCCAAATCCTGAGCATCTCATTCTAGGCAATGCTTTCTGCCTTCTGTAACCCAGACTGTCAGACACTGACACCACTGTTTGCTCCTGAGCAAAGGTGCAGCTCAGCTTGCAGGCAGAAGTTCAATATTGATGAAGAGGCACCAAGTGCACAAAGGACAAATAGGAAGAAAACCAGGAAAAGCCCTGACTGATTTCTTTTGTCACACATCAGTTCTTAGAGCAGAGAAAGTGTAGGAGAATGGTAATAGAATAGAATAGAATAGAATAGAATAGAATAGAATAGAATAGAATAGAATAGAATAGAATAGAATAGAATAAACCAGGTTGGAAGAGACCTTCAAGTCATCGAGTCCACCCTATCACCCAGCACCATCTAATCAACTAAATCATAGCACCAAGTGCCTCAGCCAGGCTCTTCCTAAACACCTCCAGGGATGGGGACTCCACCACCTCCCTGGGCAGCACATCCCAATGGCCAATCTCTCTTGCTGGGAAGAATTTCTTCCTAACATCCAGCCTGAACCTCCCCTGGTGCAGCTTGAGACTGTGTCCTCTTGTTCTGGTGCTGCTTGCCTGGGAGAAGAGGCCAACCCCCACGTGGCTACAACCTCCCTTCAGGGAGTTGTAGAGAGCAATGAGGTCTCCCCTGAGCCTCCTCTTCTCCAGGCTAAGCAAGCCCAGCTCCCTCAGCCTCTCCTCCCAGGGCTGTGCTCCAGACCCCTCCCCAGCTTTGTTGCCCTTCTCTGGACACCTTCCAGCAGCTCAACATCTTTCTTAAACTGAGGGGGCCTGAACTGGACACAGGACTCAAGGTGTGGCCTAAGCAGTGCTGAGCACAGGGCAGAATGATTGCTCCACCTGCTCTTGGTTTCAAAGGACAAAAGCTTTCCTATGATCACAAACACACAAACACCAGCAGGGCTGGATAACATTTTTCCCAGGCTTTGGTTTCACCAAGTTTTCCTCTTTCTTGAGACAGTTAATTATGTTTCTATGCAAGAAGAATGATTGTGACTGCAGGATTCTTTCTGAGCATTAAAAGGCAGCAGTGGCAATGCTGCTGAGAGGAAATGTGACATCTAACACTTTTCCCATCATGCTTTAAAAGCTGCTTTTAAAGTGGAGCAAATCAGCCCTGTTTTCCAAATTAGAGCAGGAAGAGGCTATAACTCTTCAGAGCTCTGGAGGAATGGAAATAGCAGTTGGTTGTGTGGCTGCAAAGAGCACTATTACCCTGATCATGAATCATTTTCAACCTTCATGCAGCCCATTAGGACAATATTTTAAACCAAACTGTAAGGGAGTCAACCCCATAAATCTGGGAAAGGGCTAAGCCCTCTGGGATCGCCAGTGGTTCCTTGCTAGGCCAGATTCTGCACCACTGAAACCAGGGAAGATTTCTACTTTCCTGGGAAGAGAGATGAGGAATTCATGCTGTCAAATTTCTGCCCACCCTCTTAAACTGTATCAATGCCAACTGAACCTCTTAGAGGCATTTTCTGTCACCACTCAAAGCATTTCCCCAAGCAATTTAACAAAGTGTTCATCAGCTCAGCACAGAGAGGCCTCGTTGTTGCCTTCTTAGGTGCAGATGAGGAAGAGTCTCATTGAACTCTGACACCACATTGCTGCACACCTGATACATGAAAAGAGACGCAGGCAAGAGAACAAAGCAGCTGTGTGGTACCTGACATTTAATATGAACTACTCCAGGAAAATCCTATTCACCTGAAAGGCTTCTCAAACTCAGCATCTCTTTCTGTTATTTGTTTTCCCAGCTCTATTACATGTAGTTGGAAAAAAACCCAACCAAACAACCAACTAAACAAACAAAGGAAAAACCCTGTGTATATATGTGTGTGTGTGTGTGGGTGGTGTTTTAAAGCAACTTTTTCTCCACTGAAAAAGGCATCAGTCTTTCTCACCCATCACAAGAAAGATTCTTTCATCATCCTGTGGGCCTGTAGTGACAGGGCAATGGCTTCAGACTAGAACAGAGCAGAATTAGATTGGATGTTAGGAACAAGTTCTGCACCATGAGGGTGGTGGAACACTGGAACAGGTTGCCCAGGGAGGTGGTTGGGGCCCCATCCCTGGAGATATTGAAGGTGAGGCTGGACAGGGCTCTGGGCAACCTGATCTAGTTGAGGATGTCCCTGCTGAGTGCAGAGGGGTTGGACTGGATGACCTTTGGAGGTCCCTTCCAACCCAGACCATTCTTTGATTCTGTGATTCTATGAAGCTCAACAGGAGCCAGCAGTGAGCATTTGCAGCCCAAAAAGCAAATCACATCCTGGGCTGCAGCAAAAGAAGTGTGGCCAGCAGGTGGAGGGAGGTACTCTGGTGAGACCACACCTGGAGTACTGCATGCAGTTCTGGAACCTCTATTACAGGAAGGATCTGGAGGTGCTGGAAGGTATCCAGAGGAGGGCCACGAGGATGAGCAGAGGGCTGGAGCTGCTCTGCTGTGAGGGAGTTGGGGTTGTTCAGTCTGGAGAAGATAAGGCTCCAAGGAGACCCAATTGTGGCCTTCCAGTATCTCCAGGGGGCTACAAGAAAGTTGGGGAGGGTGATAGGACTGGGGAGAATGGAGCAAAACTAGAAGTGGGTAGTTTGAGATTGAATGTGAGGAAGAAGTTGTTCCCCATGAGGGTGGTGAGAGACTGGCACAGGTTGCCCAGGGAGGTGCTGGAAGCCTCATCCCTGGTGGTGTTTAAGGCCAGGCTGGATGTGGCTCTGGGCAACCTGCTGCAGTGTGAGGTGTCCCTGCCCATGGCAGGGAGGTTGGAACTGGCTGATCCTTGAGGTCCCTTCCAACCCTGACAGTTCTATGATTAATATGAAGAAGTAATGTCATTGATAAAAGTGCATGTAGCATTTTATGCTGTGTGTGCTGTCTCCATCTGGAACTACTCAACATCACATACAAAGATTCTTCTAGACAAAACCTCACTGGAGTTAATGTGTAGTTACCAATCTTACATCATTCTGGTACTATCCTTTCTGGTTTTTTTGTGACAAAGCTGTCAAAATATTGTAGTAGATCTAAATCAGGCCTCCTTGGTTTGGGCCCAGGCTTTGCCTCTTTGCCAAGGCTGCATAAGCAACATTCCCTCAACAGCTCTCAGCTCCCTGATGGGGAAAGCAGAAATTCACAGGCACTATTCTCTCATCATACCTGCAACCAGCTGTGATCTGCTCTATGAACCCACTGTGAAGCATACTCCATGCTCTGACAGCTATGGTACAGGTTGGCTGGGGACTGAGGAACTGGGAGGAGTAAGAAACTTGACTGCATTTATTCCACCCTTGCTTGCCAGTGGGTTTCATTTCTTGCCTACCAAAACACTAACGCTGAGTTACTAGCCCAGACTGCCTATGCATCAGCCCATCATTGCTATTCCTAACTCAAAGGTAGTGCAGATTTCCTCTGTTAGATCTCTTGATTAAGAATAAAGCCCCTTTGAAAGGCTACTGCTCACTCTGAGGAATAACTTTGCCCAGGAAGAATGGCAAAGAAGTTCACAAGCAGAGGTGAAGTTGAAGATGTGGAGTGAGGAGAGGGCAGGATTGGAAATTAGACCTCCCACTCACCTGAAAAAAAAACCCACCTGAAAATCCTACCACCTCTTACTACACCCCCCCCTGTGCCCAAGCAAAGCAGGAAAACTCCAAGAAAATACAGGAAACTCTTGGGAAAGCTCATCTCTGCCTTTTTATGTTCCCTCTCAAAGACTGGGTCTTTGAATCTCAAAGACTCAAGTTCCTTGGACTCCCAGGGCATGCACCCACAACTGTTTTGCTCCCAAACATTCAGGGTTAGCATTCAGTAGGAAGAGAATTAGATGGTGTTGGGTGATAGGTTGGACTGGATGACCTCAAAGGTCTTTGCCAACCTGGTTTATTCTATTCTATTCTATTCTATTCTATTCTATTCTATTCTATTCTATTCTATTCTATTCTAGTCTATTCTAGTCTATTCTAAAAACAAACATGGAGGCAAACAAACTTCTAAGCAGAAACTACCTGCTAAGGAAGCCTCCTGCAACCTTCAGGACTACAACTTAAAGAGCACCAGAACTCACCTGTGAGAGTCTAATGCCAGTTTAAAGGAGGTTTTTATGCTGTCAGACAGACCAGGAGAGGAAGACATGGGCAGGCACTGGAGTTTGACACCAGGGAGGTGTCTAGGGGGAATAGGAAAAAGAATAGAAATGGGTAGATTCAGATTGGATGTCAAGAAGTTCTTCCTTATGGGGGTGGTGAGAGCCTGGCACAGGTTGCCCAGGGACGTGGTGGAAGCCTCCTGCCTGGAGGTGTTTGCAGCCAGGCTAGATGTGGCTGTGAGCAACCTGCTGTGGTGTGAGGTGTCCTGCCCATGGCAGGGGGGTTGGAACTGGCTGATCCTTGAGGTCCCTTCCAACCCTGACAGTTCTGGGATTCTATGTGGAAATGGGAAGCTGTCCTACTATATTTTAGATCTATATCCACGAGAAAGAACTTAGGGCAGCCAGCTCTGGCTGCCTGCACACAGCTATGCAGGGTGAGTTGTTGCCTCTGTATTCATGGAGAGAGAGAGGTGTCTCCAGGGAGTGATTTAGCAGAGCACTTAATCACATACTTAACCTCTGAAGTGTGCTTAAACCAGATTGAATTCGCTAATTAAAGGCCTGGGTGCATTTCCAGTGTATCAGCTGTAGTGATGAGAGATGAGTCGATGGACACAACACACTAAGAGCACCAACCCACTGCTCCCTCCAGTTAGAAACTATTTGCAAGATTTCTCTTTAGAGCATAGGCCTGCAAGGCCTTTAGCTAATCTGGCCTACTGCAGAAGTAGAAGCAGGATCAGATCTGTAAAGGAAAGTCATAAAATGGGAAAGTTTTCTTGGTTGGACTTGGTCCCCAAGGGGAAATCCCTGGACACAGATGAGTAGGATTAGCAATAGCACTGTCAGCTCTTCATGTAAATCTACTACAGTACTTCTGAAAGGGTTCACTTGAAACACTAGAAACAAGATCACAGAGTCACAGAGTTGTCAGGGTTGGAAGGGACCTCAAGGATCAGCCAGTCCCAACCCCCTGCCATGGGCAGGGACACCTCACACCACAGCAGGTTGCTCACAGCCACAGCCAGCCTGGCTGCAAACACCTCCAGGCATGAGGCTTCCACCACCTCCCTGGGCAACCTGTGCCAGTCTCTCACCACCCTCATGGGGAACAACTTCTTCCTAATATCCACTCTGAATTTACCCACTTCTAGTTTTGCTCCATTCCCCCAGTCCTATCACTCCCTGACACCCTCAAAAGTCCCTCCCCAGCTTTTCTGTGGCCCTCTGCAGATGCTGGAAGGCCACAATTAGGTCTCCTTGGAGCCTTCTCTTCTCCAGACTGAACAGCCCCAACTCCCTCAGTCTGTCCTCAGAGCAGAGCAGCTCCAGCCCTCTGCTCATCCTCCTGGCCCTTCTCTGGACACATTCCAGCATGTGGGAGGGATCTGACAAGCAATACCCTCTGCTGTTGTAAGAAGCTGAGGAAGTTAAAGAAATGACTGAAAGCAGCCAAAGCAGTATGAAGGCAGTGACAGCTCTCCATTTGTTTTTAGCAGAGAACTGTTTTGAACCAAGGTGCAGGACTGTCCTAAGGGTTTGCTCTGCACTGTGAACGTAGCAAAACTGCTTTGGTTTTCCTTGAAGCTTAACATTGGCCTAAAACAACCCCCAGCCTTACAAGACTGTGAAAAGTCTTCTGCATTGCTTTTACTGTTTGGTTGCCGGCAGCACCGCTGATGCTACACTGGAATGGAGTTACGCAAGCACGAACTCCTTCTCCCGCAGGTAATTAACAGCAATGCAAAGAGCAATGTGTGCAGATTTGCATTTGAACATGACCCTTCAGAGAGAATTCATTTCATCTGGACGACAAATCAGCACCTCCTCCTGCCATTTTATGAATGCATTGTGATCCATTCACAGGTAAACAGTTGCAGTTATTTCGCTGCAGAGCACTTGGAGCCCATTCCTTTTGTTCAAAATGTATTCCTTTTGCCCACCACACTGATGATAGATGGAAGATGAGCTCATTGACTATACATACACGGTGGGTGCCTTCCAAAGACCACAACAGCAGGAGGACAATAGGCTCCTAAAAAAAGACAGCATTTTCAGACTATTGAGTATCAGAAAGTATGGAAATAAAGGAAAATAAACTAATTCCTCTGGCACAGATAATTAAACCAGAATTCTATAAATATTGTTTTCATGCTACATGACAAACTTAATTAATCTCTGAATGTGAAGCCATCATCCATCTCATTTTCTTCTCTGTACTACGAATCTTTTACTAACGATGATGTCAAGCTGGTGAAAAACTTAGCCTGCGTTTATTTCCCCCATAAGTACCTCTCAAAGCTGTCATCTGTTTGCTAACCAGCACAGCCTCCCCTATGAGGAGAGGCTGAGGGAGCTGGGCAGCACATTCCAATGGCCAATCTCTCTCTCTGGGAAGAATTTCTTCCTAACATCCAGCCTGAACCTCCCCTGGCACAGCTTGAGACTGTGTCCTCTTGTTCTGGTGCTGCTTGCCTGGGAGAAGAGACCAACCCCCACCCTGGCTATATCCTCCCTTCAGGGAATTGTAGAGAGCAAGAAGGTCTCCCCTGAGCCTCCTCTTCTCCAGGCTAAGCAACCCCAGCTCCCTCAGCCTCTCCTCACAGGGCTGTGCTCCAGACCCCTCCCCAGCCTCCTTGCCCTTCTCTGGACATGTTCCAGTACCTCAACATCTCTCTTGAATTGAGGAGCCCAGAACTGGACACAGACAGTGGCCTGACCAGTGCTGAGTACAGGGGAAGAATAATCTCCCTTGTCCTGCTGGCCACACTGCTCCTGATACAGGCCAGGATGCCATTTGCTCTCATGGCTACCTGGGCACACTGCTGGCTCATGTTCAACCTACTATCTACCAGCACCTCCAGGTCCCTTTCTGGTATCCCATGAAGAGTTAGAGAATCACCTAACCAGAGAGACTTGCCTTTCATCCTGGCCCATGTCTACTCTCAGTCCTGCTCCAGCCCTTCACTGACTGGCTTTGAGATTCGGCAGCTCTTTAACAGTCCCCAGGAGATGTTTGTTTTTTCCATAAGGACCTTTTTGTCACTCCTGAATTCCTGTCCCACTTCTCTTCTAGCTGGATACAAACCCACCAAGCTGTACCTACAAACCACTTAAAGCCCTCCCAGTGCTTTCCCAGGAGAGTGGGAAACAGCTCAGGGCAAATATCAGCATCCTGCTTCACCTTCTGAAACAATGAAAGCAACACTTTCATGCTGCTCCCTGCTGCAGCCGGAGCAAACAAACGCCCATGAGCACACAAATCCTGCTTTGCATGTGCAAATGCATGCCTGCACCTTCACTTCAGGGCTTGTTTGGGGGCCCAGATGGGTTTGCATGGGTCTCAACCAGGCACACAGCTTGAAATGTTTGTGCCTTGAACTTTTCTGCTGAGAATAAGCATGCCTCACCTTGTATTGGGTGTTAGGTTGGACTCGATGATCTCGAAGGTTTTTGCCAACCTGGTTAATTCTATTCCATTCTATTCTATCCTAATTTTAGACAGACAAAACCAAATCTCCCTCTTTTTTTGAGTGCTCTGAGTGGCTGGCAAAAACTGATCCAGCACTCCTGTGATGACCTTTAGAGGTCCCTTCCAGCCCAAACCATTCTGTGATTCTATGAATCTATGACTCTGTGATTCTATTAGTCTATGATGATTCTATGATCCTAGAATTCTCTGAGTCTATGATTCTCTGATTCTATGATCCTATGATTCCATGATCCTATAATTCTATGATGCTGTGATTCTATGATTCTGTGATCCTATGATTCTATTGTGCTATGGTTCTATGCTGTAGAGCAGTTCAAAATGCATTTATTGATTGGCATTAATGTAATTCAAGTGGAAAATTCTGGTTTTCCAAGATGATAGAAAAGAACAACCCAAGAGTTGCTCATTTCCAAAGGTGGGAAAATGCACTGCTCCAGGCTACAAGCATGTGGCAGCTCTAGCTAAGAAATCAGCACACTGCACAAAATAAAGAGCTATAGGGTGTCAGGACCACACAAGTGTACCTTGTTAGGACTGGAAAGGGTTACCTTTGTGCCATTCCCATTCTCATTTGCAATCATTGCCCCGAGAATGGGTTCACGTCGTGCCATTTTCCCCTCTGGCTACAATTGAGCGAAGTGTTCAAACCCCTGTGCCCTCTTTGATTTGGTGGTCACTCCTGCTCCCCCTTTGACACAGCCTGGCAGCTGGAACAGTGAAACTGCCAGGGAATCAAAATACTCCTTTTCCACAGGGAAAACTTTTGTTCTCCACTTTCTTTTCCAGCTTTCCCCTTTTTGCCTTCCCCATCCGTTCCAAAGAGAGATCGGGGGGAACCACCACCCAGCTCCCCTGAACTGACCCCCAGGCTTCAGTCCTCTCTTCAGCTGCAGCCGTTGCCGCTCTCCATTAGGTGGCATTAGCTCAAACTCCCTGTTGGAACGAGTGGCTCCGAGGGCTTTGCTCCCCATCCAAGTCCTGCAGTACTCCAGTTGGCTGGGCCACATCTTCTTTCATGCTTTGTCCTAGGCCTGGGTGCCACCTGCCTCCAGAGCTGGTAATTCACAGAATCACAGAATCAACCAGGTTGGAAGAGACCTCAGAGATCATCAAGTCCAACCTAGCACCTCTTAACAACTAAACCATGGCTCCAAGTGCCACATCCAAGCCTTTTTTGAACACCTCCAGTGATGGTGACTCCACCACCTCCCTGGGCAGCACATTCCAAGGGCCAATCTCTTTTTCTGGGAAGAACTTTCTCCTCACATCCAGCCTAAACTTCCCCTGGCACAGCTTGAGACTGTGTCCTCTTGTTCTGGTGCTGCTTGCCTGGGAGAAGAGACCAACCCCCACCTGGCTACAGCCTCCCTGCAGGGCGTTGTAGAGAGCAAGAAGGTCTCCCCTGAGCCTCCTCTTCTCCAGGCTAAGCAAGCCCAGCTCCCTCAGCCTCTCCTGACAGGGCTGTGCTCCAGACCCCTCCCCACCTTTGTTGCCCTTCTCTGGACACCTTCCAGCATCTCAACATCTTGCCTAAACTGAGGGCCCAGAACTGGACACAGGACTCAAGGTGTGGCCTAACCAGTGCTGAGTACAGGGCAGAATGACTTCCCTGCTCCTGCTGGCTACACTATTCCTGACACAGGCCAGGATGCCATTGGCCTTCTTGGCCACCTGGGCACACTGCTAATTAGAATAGAATAGAATAGAATAGAATAGAATAGAATAGAATAGAATAGAATAGAATAGAATAGAATAGAATAGAATAGAATAGAATTAACCATGTTGGCAAAGACCTTTGAGATCATCAAGTTCAACCTATCACCCAACACCATCTAATCAATTCTGTAGGCTTGCCAGTGTGCTTAGAGCTGCCTTCCAGTACCTGAAGGGATCCTGCAGGAAGGGACTTTTCATCAGTGTATAGTAATAGGCCAAGGGGGAATGGTTTGAACCTGAGGCAGAGCAGGGTAAGACTGGAGCTGAGGAAGTCCTTCAGCAGAAGCATGGTGAGACTCTGGAATAGGCTGCCCAGGGAGGCTGTGGCTGTCTCCTGCCTGAGGGTGTTGAAGGCCAAATTGAATGTGGTCTTGAGCAGCTGAATCTAGGTGAGAGGTGTCCCTGCCCATGGTGGGGAGGTTGGAGTAGGTGACCTCTGAGGTCCCTTCCAAGCTGAGCCATTCTATGATGCTGACTGATAAATACAAGTCCAGCTTCTGTGGTGTGAGTTGTGTGAAAGACAGTGTAACAGAGTAGAAATAAGGGGGGATGATACACCCTGCTTTGCTATACTGAAAAAAACCAAAGTTCTTGCTGCAAACTATGACCTTGGAGATTTCCAGCTTCCTTCAAGATAAGCTGAAGCCTGAATAAGATGAAATGGGAAGGCCCAGGTGAAGATCCGGGGCTAGGCTATGATGGCCAAGGGCTGCAGCTTGCAGCAAGCCTGGGGCAGCTGGAGCTGGCAGTTCTAAAGCAAGGTAAAACAGAAATAGTTTTCAACCAGTTGCATCTCCTGTTTACATTTTACACAGAGATTATTCTTTCATTTCAAATGTCAAATTTCTTTCAAATGCCCTTGAGCTTGCCTCAGGGGGGAAAACACTAACATAAGGGGGAGGGGGGAACAACACTAGATGTCTTCCACTTCTCTTTAGAGTTATGGGAAGAACTAAACACAAGGCTAAAAAGGGAAAAACCAGTTATGAAAACAACAGATCTGTGCTGTCCTTTGCTCTAAACATGCACTGTGTTTACTCTCTCCTCTTCCTGCAGCTCCATGCAAGTCTTTTCTTTGCAGGTCAGAACCCTCTAGTTCTTAGGGGTAAAGGACCCCCAAAGTATGTCTGTCAGCTTTATGGCTTCAGGCACAGCATGTTCCTGCTGGTATCACTGTACCTCAAGCACAGTAGAAGTTTTCCTCTGGAAAAAAACCTCTTTCAAAGACTGCATTTAGACTGAAGATCTTTGAAACCATCTCAACTTTGACCTAGCAACTCTGGGAGTGCTGTTTCTGCCAGCAGCTGATACTATAAACCTCATTTTCTAAAGAGATTAAATTCATGACAGCAATCTGCCTGTCCTTAGTTCTGTCTGTCAAGCTTGTCTCACTCACTCAGCTCCTCTGTGATTGTGGGATCTTTTAACCAATGTCAGTTAGAAAGGAGTGCAAGTCATACACTTGATGCTCCCTCCTCCCATGGAGGTGCAGGGCTGTAAACAGGCTGACCTGGTCACATCCTCTGGTTTTGTGTACTCCTTAAGGAAAGAGATGAAGGCAAGGGCAGAATTTTCCATAGGAAAGAAACAAGTGCAGAGGATGGGACAGCCCAGAGAACAAGAGGTAGGGAATGACAGGAGGCAAAGGCCACCTTTTGCAGCAACAACACTGGCTTTTTTCATGAGACTCTGGTGACTCTGGCATAAACTAGGCTGAATCACAACATCCTGGAGGGCTGTGCTTCTCAGGAGTCACTCTCGTTTACTCTCACAGGGTATCCCTCAAGGCAAAAAGTAGCATCATAGAATCACAGAAACATTCAGGTTGGGAAAGACCCTCAGGATCACCAAGTCCAACCATGAACCCTACTCTACAAGGCTCACCCCTAAGCACCTCATCCAAACCACCCTGAAATACATCCAGGCTTGGGGACTCCACCACCTCCCTGCCCAGGACATTCCAATTCCTGACCACTCTGTCCATGAAAAAAATGTTTCCTAATGTCCAGCCTAAACCTACCCAGCTGCAGCTTGAGACCATTCCCTCTTGTTCTTTCACTAATTACCTGTGAGAAGAGACCAGCAGCAGTCTCTCCACAATGCCCTTTCAGGCAGTTGCAGAGAGCCAGGAGGTCTCCCCTCAGCCTCCTCTTTTCCAAACTAAACAACCCCAGCTCCTTAAGTCCTGCAGATTCTGAGCTGTTTCCCTAAAACAAATTTCTATCTTAAAAGCCTTCCAAAAATGACTTCTGAAGATCAGAAGATTTGCTGATTGTATGTCAAAGAGAGAGAGTTTGCCTCACCACTGCTCGGGCAGCCTAGGGTAGATGGATGTGTGTTTGGAACTCACTGAATTTTACCTCTGTCTAAGAACAAAAAGCAAAACCTTGACAGCCCATGCATCACTTACTGACATTTCACAGCAATTGGGGAAGACCAGAAAAAAAACCTTCTGACAATTTCACTGCAATTTGACAACTCTTGCTGAAAACCCAGTGGGCTGAGCTGCCACAATCCATTAAACTGCACATCGCCTAAGCCCACTCAGGCTTGCATTAATTACAAAAGACAAATCAGGACTTGGGGGAAAAAATAAAATATTGGTTTTATCAAGAGAAAACAGGAAATCCTGGGGGAGAAAGAGAGAAGGGCCATGAGGATGAGCAGAGGGCTGGAGCTGCTCTGCTCTGAGGACAGGCTGAGAGAGTTGGGGGTGTGCAGTCTGGAGAAGAGAAGGCTCCCAGGAGACCTAATTGTGGCCTTCCAGTATCTGAAGAGGGCCACAGAAAAGCTGGGGAGGGGCTTTTTAGGCTGTCAGGGAGTGATAGGACTGGGGGGAATGGAACAAAACTAGAAATGGGTAGATTGAGATTGGATGTTATGGAGAAGTTGTTCCCCATGAGGGTGGTGAGAGCCTGGCACAGGTTGCAGGTTGCCCAGGGAGGTGGTGGAAGCCTCATCCCTGGAGGTGTTTGCAGCCAGGCTGGATGTGGCTGTGAGCAACCTGCTGTGGTGTGAGGTGTCCCTTCCCATGGCAGGGGGGTTGGAACTGGATGATCCTCGAGGTCCCTTCCAACCCTACTGATTCTATGATCTATGGTTTTATGTCCATGCATTTGTGGTCAGGGTTGAAGACTGAATGGTCCAGGGCACAGCACTGCTGTCAGCAGTGCAGAGTTCTGCACCAAAACTGTGGGATTTGGCTCGTTTGAGAGTAAGACTGTGACATGCAAAATGTTTCTCAGATCCTATGGATTTTGGATTCTGAAAATGTGGTTTGGATACCAACTCTAGCTACACATGTTACAGCCAGACCTAAGGTTTTCTCTTCCTTGACTGACCTTCTGTCTGCCTTGGAGTTTGATGCCCCTCAGCCTGTGAAGGCTCTTTGGCAGGCTCGCAGTTGACCCCCTTTGAGTGACAACTGAAAAAATCAAGAGAAAGAGGATTCTTGGAGGAAAACCATGGCTTTGCTCATGCGTTAGAGAAGAGTTTCAGGAGAGCCTGCAGTCTGGCCGGCAGCCTCCTTACTGCTCGCTACAAACACCCCGGGGCTGCTGCTGCTGCTGCTGCTGTGAGCAGGACCTGCCCCCGCTGCGAGAAGGCTGCCCCGGGGCTTGTGCCCCCCCGCATCAGCTCCCCACCCCGCTCCTCCTCTTCCCACCGCCCCTGCCACCAAATAGATACAGAAATTACTGGAGTGACACGTATAAAACCAAACAAACAAATCCAACACCCAACCCAGAACGGCTGCTCTTGGTATTTTTCGCCGCCCCTTCGCATAATTAATATATTCGCGTTTCCTCCCACTCTCCCAATGGGCTACCAGCTGCAGAGGTCCTGAATAGCGAGCTTAATTGGGCTTTGTCATGCAGAATACCTCCATTTTCTATAGCAGGTTACAAAAGGGCCCTTGGCAGACGTGGGGAGCTCCCCTGGCCGCGGGCCCTGTCCGACTGCGCCCATCACCTCTCCGCGGGGCGCGCAGGTAGCGCAGCCGATAACCGTGCCCGCTGATGGGTCACCGCCAGCCCACCGCCCCCTCGGTGCCCGTGCGGGGTCACCTTCAGCAGGATCACCTTCAACCCACCGTCCCCCTGTGCAGGGTCGCCTCCAACCAGCCGGTACCCGGTGCAGGGTCACCCCAAACCCGCCCGTGCCCGGTGCAGGGTCACCGCCAAGCCACCGCCCGCCGGTGCCCTGTGCAAAGCCATCGCCTCCTCCCTTTCCCCGGTGCTGTCCGGTGCAGGGTCATCTTCATCCCGTCGCTCCTCAGAGCTGCCCGTTCTCCTGTCCACCTGCTCTCCGGGCTGCTCTCAAACGCGCCGAGGACCCCCAGATGCGCTCGGAGCCCTTTCCCGTGTGAACATGGCAAGATTCTCAGGCAGAGTTTATTACCGACGTGGTTTAGAGTTTGAATAAAACTCAGAGTTTTATAAGCAAATGTTCCCGTTTCATGGGGAATCGGGATGATTAGGGTTAATTGGCAAACCCCTGCCTCAAAAGAGATTTGCCATTATAGGCTAATCATACGTCCTCCATATGATATAAATAGCGTAGAGTATGGGGTGTGGATATTCACCACGAATTACAGCTAATTATTATTTGGATACCAAGCCACCACTTCTGCCCATTGATTGGCACTGCTGCCATCGGAGTATCTTTTCCTCCCCCCCTTCTTGTTTCTTGTTTTGACAGTTTAAATCCAGGTCTGTGTGACATAGAAAGCTAATAAAATTCTCATTTCATTGTTAATCTGATTTCATGGCGGTGTAGGTTTTTACTCTCACACCTGCGTAGCAGGGTGTAATTCCATTAATAATAATAATAATAAAATTTAGGGGAGAGGGGGGGAAAAAATCAACATATTCATTGCATGTCTTTTCCCTGATGATATATTGTGAGCAGTGTGAGTTGAAAAAGAGCCATTTATTCTCACCGTGAATGAGACTGCCTGGAACTGAAGACTTCACCTGCCTCCTCAGTCAATTAGGAATGTATCGAAAATTCTACCAGAAAACGAGTTAAATTAACCGTTAGCTAATTTCCTTGTGTCCCTCCTACATAATCCCCCCTTTTCAGCTTGCCCCAGAAATTACCACATGTTGCAAGGTTCAAATAGTGCCTAATGAAACAGTGACTAAATGGTTCTCTCAAACCCACGGTGAAGCCCTTTCGCTGTGCCTTCAAAGCCTGGGGGGGCTGCGGCGGTCTGGGGTCCCCATCTTCAAAAAAACCCCAAACCAAACCCCAACACAAAACAAGAAAATTATTTTTTTTTAAATTATTAAAAGCCCCTCGGGTCTGAGAGAAAAAAAAATTATCTCACCCGATAGGGCTACCCCGGGTGCCTCCCCCGCCCCAGGCAGACGAAAGGCGCCGGGGGAAGGGCCGAGGACGCGGGAGGCAGGAGTCGGGAAGGGCTGTGCGTGGGACCCTGAGCCGGCACGGGTGAGAACACGCGTGAGCTGCAGGGGGGGGGTTACACGCAGCTTTACTTCCAACCCCCCGGGCTGGTGCTTTCTCCGGGGGTGTAGAGAGTGACTGGGATAAAGGGCAGCTCCTGCGCCGCCGGGCTTTGCCGGGAGGAAGCCTTTCCCCCAGCATTTCGAGACCCCCGCGCCGTTTTCTTCACGTCGGTAGGGAGCCGGAGCCTTTTCTCTCTTTTGCATAGTGCTTTCACCTAAATGGCAATCCTTGGTTTCACCGAGGTGCCTGAGCTTGAGGAAGGAAAGGAAAAAAAGGGGGGGGAAAAGAAACCCCAAACCAGCGCCGGGGCGGCAATTCTCTTTGCAAAAACCCGCCCGAAGAGGAGTTTCGCCCCGCAGTTACAAGCCCTTGTTCCTGCCGAAAGAGGCTTCACCGAAGTGTCATCCACTAAAACTCGGTGAATTCCGCAGAGAGAGTCGAGTCAGTTTATTTGAAACGGTGAGGCTAATACAAAGTCATCAAAGCACTATGGTTCTTGTCTTTAAGTGACAACCCTCTTTATTGAACTGTTTGAAATACGCCTCCTGCTTTTCAATGTCTCTCTATCCATCTTTGTCTGCTCTTCAGAAAAGCAGACAATATAAAGCAAAGCCTGGCGAGCTCCCCACGCTCTGGCTTGGGCAGTGCCAACGCTAGCCTTGAATTTGTCACTCCTTCATTAATCTGAAACTAGTTCTTTTTTTTTTTTTTTTTCCCCCTCTTTTCCCGAGCGCACACCACACGCTTCCGATCTCTTCGGGTTCGCTTCCAACAGCTGAAATACCCACCCCAGGCCACGCCGGATGGGGTCGGGGCAGGGGGAGGCGCGGAGGGGCCGGGGGCCGGCGCATCGCCCGGAGCGGGGCCGGCTGGAAGGCGCGCAGGGGGGCGGAGAGGGGCGCGGAGCGGAGCCGGCGTGAAATCGCCGCTTTCACGGCGAGGGCCGGGCGCGCTGCAGCGGGGACACAGCCCCCCAGTCTCCCCAGTGGCACACGGGCTGTTTGTTATTCCGCGGTCATGCGGGGCTCCCTGACAGCTGCCTGCCTGCCGCACGCTTTTCCGCGCACCGCGGAGAGGCCCGGCCACCGCCGGGGGCTCGGGGGGCGAAGTCGCCTTCCCAGGGCTCGGATCCTTCCCGGCACCCCATGCAAACCTGCCCAGAGGTTTCTCCCCCGGACCGAAACTGACTGGGTTGCGCGGGGCTTGCACTGGGGCTGCGAGGTGCTGTCACTGCTCGAAATCCTCGCAGTCACCTCGGATACTTTCCAGAGAGCCGCTCAAACTTAACAGTAATAATAATAATAATAATAATAATAATAATAATAATAATGCTTGGTTTTGGTTAGTTGGTTTGTTTGTTGTTGTGGGGTTTTTTTTGTCAAGGTTTCCTGATGTTCAGGCCCAGATGCAGGAGGAGAGTTTCCCCCTTCCTGTCTGCGTTCTCCGGACCAGTGGCGAGATGCTCGCCAGGTTCCCGGGACGGAGGACACACGACTCGCCGCTTTCCTGAGGCCTTATTATCCCTATGGGCACAACAGAAACTCCCGAACGGGCCTGATACTCTTGGCCTGCGGCTGAGCCGTCGGCCTGAACCGTGCGCCACGGGAAACACAGACGGCTGCTCACGGAGCAGCCCAGCCCCGGCCGGCCGTGCCCGCAGGGGCAGAGCCAGGCACCGCGGAGCCGCTCCCGAGGCGATGTCCCAGCGGGGTCGGGTCAGCGGGAGGTGCGGGAACAGGAAATGAGGGCAAGCCAGGAATGAATGCAGGGGAATGCAGATCGCTCCCTATCCTTCCCAGCTCTAAAATGGGAACTCCTGAGGAAGGAGAACTTCCCGCAGCCCCCTGACTTGTATATCAGGGTCCCTTTGCTGTGATCTCTCCCCTCTTCAGCTGTCTGCTGAAGGAGCCGATCCCGCTCCGTCCAACCCAAGGCGGATCCGCAGCAGGCCAGGACCGCTGAGCCCTTCGGTTTGGAGGACCGTGTTCCCAAGGCACGGGCGCAGGACGTGCCCCGACCACTCCGCGGGTGAAAGCAGGGAGATGCCACCAAGGGGCTGCACCCTGCTGAGCCAACAGCTTTCAGAAATCTAGGAGAGGACTGGAAAGAGCAGCCGGCAGCAAGCGGTGCCTTCAGCACTGCCTAGAGCCGGCAGCGCCTTGGGCTACCAGGTCGGGGCAGAGCATGGCAGCAGGTCTAAACAGGGCACTTACAACCGGAGAGGTCGATGCCGTGGATCTGATGTCGGTCGTGGAGACCGAGGTCAGGGAGACTCTTCAAGATGAGTACTTTCCTCCTCTGAGTTTTTAACTGGAAAGAGCTAAATCGAATTAAAGGAAGCAGATCGACATCTAAGGGCAAGAGGGTGGGGAGGGGGAAGAGGAAGCTTCTCTGGAGGAATGCTACGTTTGCTCTTTCAAGCCTGAAACTGTCACAGAAGGCCGGCAGTGGTGTCACTCGCAGGAATACAACTCGCATCCCAAACGCACTGGCTTCAATTGAGCGACTTTCACCCTGCCGGTTGCTGCCCGCGGGCCGGTGATGATGGCGGCGGCTGCCGGTAGGGCTCGGAGGGGCGTCCAGGGACTCGCCTTTGGGGCCGTATTTAAAAGCCACCCGTGGCACACACTCCGCCACGCCGGGGAGCAGGCTGCTCATCGTCCGTCGAGTTGTGCCAAGGAGAACGGCTCCAGCAGCCCCGGCAGCAGCCACCCGCCACATGCTCCTCTTTCCTGACTGTCCGGAGAGGGGAACATCTGGTGGATAATGCGCAGTAAGTGCATTAACTGCAGCTGGAGTACTTCAGGATCGTGCCTGGGTCATATCCTGTGCTAAAAACAGGAATAAGGCTAGCAAGTTGCACGGAGCCTCACGATGCGAGGGCAGTGCCGCAGTGAAGGTCTGAATCTGTCCGAGGCTTCATTCTCAACCTCTGAAGAGAATTTATTGTTCCCATGGGAGCAATAAAGACAAATGCTGTCATGTTTCCAGTGCTCTGACAACTACCCAAGAAAAATAAAAGGGTAGCATTAGCTGCACTGGCAACAAACAAGGTTTGGGGTCACTCTGAATGGGAAAAATATAAAGCTGTTATCTGGGTGCTGTCCCATGTCCTCCAGACCCTCCAGTCTCCTCTACAGCTTCTGTTCTCAGTCGTATAGCTGACCATATCCTCTGCCTCAACTTCTGCCTCCCTGATGCCAACTTTTTCACCCTGTAGATATCCTCTTCCCAGAGGCTGTTGGGCAAAAGACATCCTGCTTACCTAATTCTTGCCAAACTGGTGCCCCAGTCCGCTTCTCATCTCTGCAGAACTGCTGGGAACTAGACAGCTTGGAAACTCTCACAAAGGTGCCATGTCAGCCCACTGGCTGATATTGATCACAGGGTTTAAGAGTTCTGAAGGGACGAGGCTAAGCGGTAGACAGGTAAGCATAATCCCTGTTTCCTTAGGAAACTAATGATGACAGCAATACTAAATAGGGAGATAACACTGCCTCTCTTGAACACTCAGGTTGAAAGAGGGAACTGTGCACTTCACATTTTGGGGGAGAGGGAGAGAAAGAAAGGAAAGGAAGAAGGGAAAG
>CM037643.1:4641845-4810415 GCA_015227895.2 Colaptes auratus
AGAAAGAAAGAAAGAAGGAAGGAAGAGGAAATAAAGGAAAGAATAAAGAAAAAGAAAGAAAGAAAGAAAGAAAGAAAGAAAGAAAGAAAAGAAAGAAAAAGAAAGAAAGAAAAGGAAAGAAAGAAAGAAAGAAAGAAAAAAGGAAAGAAGGAAAGAAAGAAAGAGAGAAAGACCTCTTTATTCACTGGGCTGCATGTTTCCACAGTGTAACACTTGAGAGCAGACACTCTACCAAAAACCGTCTTTGCAGCTGTAAAATCTCTTTGAGTTGTGCAGTATTGCCCAGTCTTGGATTTCAAAGAGCACGATGCATTCCCCCCCCAGCAAAGCTTTTCTTTCCCAGGCTGCTGCAGGCTTGGTGACTGCCCCCAGTTACAGGACAGGGATGACACTGCCGAGAGGGTGGGCAGAACCTACTATGGTGCTAGTGGCTCCTTCTAGATCTTCAAGGTTGGAAAAGCCCCCTGTGAGATTTTAGGAGCAAGGTGGACACAGGTAAGATGAAGCAGAGAAACAGTTTCCAGAGCCCATCTTAAGAGATTTTTAGAGTAAGAGGAAGCAAGGCCCCTCAGGTAGGCCTTTCATGAGGTCCCCTGGGAAGAAGTCACAAGGTCTGCAATCTTTTGACCCTCTGGTATCCCCAGCCTGGCAAGTGAAGGACTGCTACTCGGATAAACACCATCCCCACCTGCTCAGCTGGGATGTGGGCTGCTGGCCTCTGCCCTGGGCCCTCAGCTGCGGCAGTGAATGATTGTCTTGATAGGGAAGAGTGAGATTTTGTGTTTTCCACATCCAGGCTAGAAACTTCAGTGCTGCCTTTCCTTTTCCCTCCTGCTGCACTGTGGGGGTGTTGGGCACTGAGGAGGGTTCAGGCTGCATGGCAGTGCCCACACCAGGGCCTCTCCATCCTAATCCAGACCTGTCAGTGCACCTGACCTCTCCTTCAAAACAAGCGCACAGTAAGAGTGTCACTATGCTGGGGCTACATCTCTCCTCAGCACCCAGGGTGCTTGGGCCATTCACACCGCAACAGGAACCCCAACCAGGCTTATTACTTGTTTTCTGATTAGAAGCAGAGCAGCAAAGTAATGCTGGGGACACCTTGAGACAAAGCTCCAAGGTTAACTATCAGACATGAGAAACATAGAGATTGTTAAGGGAATTATTTACCAAAAAGGTCTTGCAATAGTTTCAGAGTCTGAAGTCAAAAGTGTAGGCTGGGCTAGTGGGAAACTCACCCAAGGAAAAGGTGTGAGTGGGAAATGTGTGCAGCAGGCACTTCTGATCTGCTCAGGACTGTGGTAACTAGGGGGAAAAAAGTTATAACGAAGTTCATTTGGGACTGACTAGCTCCAGCTCCACCCCACTCTGCACCAACCCCCTGAAAGGAGCTCGGGACCAGCTGCCCAGGGCAGGAACAGGACGGCAGCAGTGGCTGGGCACTGCCCAGTGCAGGCTGCAAGGAACTTCAGCTCAGCCTGACCCCACGAGTAGGCTTTGCTCTCGGAACTGCTCCTTGAGCCCGGCCAACCAATACCGAAAAGACTGGATACTGTTCCGATGCCCGAGAGAAAAAAATACTAAAAAATTCCCTGGCTTCCAGCTAACATCATCCCAGAATAACCCAGGTGGAGGGAGCTCCAGCCTGGCGAAGGTGGGCAGCTCTCTTGGCGAGGGAAGTGTCGGACGGTACCAGGCCGTGTAGCCGGGCCGGGCAGCATCGCCGCAGGCCAGAGGCGGGAGGGTGTCCCCGGCGAGGCGCCGGCTGGCTGCAGCCCGGAGGAAGCTGTCAGCCGCGGCCAGGCCGTGCGCTGGCTCCGGCCGCAGAACAGCACAAAGCTGCTCGGCGCAGCAAAGCCGCTCCATTTGCATTTGTCCCGGCCGCGGCGGCGTCCCTCCACCCTCCTCCGCTCCCCTCCCACCCCAGCCGGCCAAGTCACAGGGGAACAGCAAACATATTCGGGTTAGTAACCGATGGCATTTATTTCTAGTCGTTACGGAGGAGTCTGACAAGTACACACCGATGCTTTCACCGTACAAAGGACTGCGAGGAAACGCACCCTGCCCCAGCCGGTCCACCTTGGCTGCTTGGACTGGGCTGGCACTGGCAGGGAGGGGAAGAAGAAGATGAAAAAAAAAATTCCCATCCTATCTCGTTTATTTAAATAAATATAAATAGAATCTTTATATAAAACTATTCACAAACAAACCGCCGTCCCAAACCCAAACATTCTTGTCTTATTTCCCTGAACAAGTCTGTCCAGGAGGTTCTCAGCCCTTCAGGTTTTTCTTTGCTTTTCAGTTGTTGCAGGTTTCGTCTTTCCGCTCCAAATACGTTTGTTTGTGGTTGTTTTGCCTTTTTTTTTTCCTTTCCTTCCTTTAAGTTGCCTGGGGAGAAGGCGGGGGGAGGCACCTTGGGCCGTGCGAGTCCAGTCCCATGTTACATGTTGGGAAGAGCAGGTGCCTGCTCCTGGGGTTACATAAATAACGTTTTAGTTGAGCTCTCACGACTAAAACATTCACATTTCAAAAAATAGATATTTTAATATATATATATTTATATATCTATTACTGCGAAGGGCTGAAAATTAACATCTCGGCCGAGGAGTACCCGCTGCAGGTCGGCGGGCTGCTGTCCCCGGGGCAGCAGTGCCAGGTGAGCCTCAGCGCCGCTCCGGGCGGGGACCCGGGGACGGGGAGCGGAGCTCCGAGCCAGGCTCATAACGGGGAGATCTCTTTATCCTCAGTAGCCGATGAGGGGGATAGAGACTCTTCGTCCTCCGATCTAGGGTAATGCCCCTGGCTGGTGTTGCACTTGCAGCCCCCGTGCGAGTTTCGCTGGGTGCCTTTGCCTTCTTTCTTGTGCTTCACCCTTCTGTTTTGGAACCAGATTTTCACTTGCTTCTCGGACAAGTTCAAGTATGTGGCTATCTCGATCCTCCGCAGCCGAGACAGGTACATGTTGGAGGAAAATTCTCTCTCCAGCTCCAGAAGTTGGGTGCTGGTGAAAGCTGTCCTCATCCTTTTCCCGTTTTGAATTTGGCTGGAATCGGACCCTCCTGGACGGAAGAGAAGCACTTACTTCAGTGGTGAGAGAGAAAAGCGGGGGGCAGGAGGGAAGAGAGACAAAGAAAAGACATTCTCCCACAACTAAGCGTCCCCGGGGCAGCCGTTCTCCCTCGGGCACCCTCGGGGGATTCCCTTCCTCCGCCGCCCTCCCCTCCCCGGCGGCCGCAGGACTCCTACCCATGCCGAGGCAGTGGAACCTCCGGGGGTCGCTGACGCTGTAGGTGGTGGCGGCGCAGGAAGGTGGGTGATGCGCCGGGTGCCCCAGGGCGGCGGCAGCGGCAGCTGCGGCGGGCACGGAGGCGGCGGGCGGCGGGTGCTGCGGCGGGTGGTGAGCGTGGCCGGCCCGCGGGCAGCACTGAGCCTCGCCGGCGGCGGCAGCGGCGGGGAACTGGCTCTTGAGCAGGGGGATGGCCCCGCCGCCGCGGGGGGAGTGCAGGTGCGAGGTGACACAGAGCGGGCAGACGCAGAACGCGCCGCTTTTGCGGGACGAGCAGCCCGGGCCCGACACCGACATGACGAGGGGGGAAGGCATGCCGAGAGGGATGAAGAAGTCCTGGCTGTGGTGGTGATGCTCAGGCAGGGAGGGAGCCGGCCTGGAGGAGTCTTTGATGATTAAGGAGTCGACATAGAAAGAGCGGGACATTTCGGAGGGCTGCCGGAGCGGCTCTCCCAAAGCCGTTTGTGGGTTTTTTTCCTGCTTGGCCAAGTTGCCACTGAAGTCCTGGCGAGGCGAGAAGGTGCTTATGTTTGAGAGCTGAACAAAAGGGTCCCTGGAGAGGGCTGGTCTTAAAGTCCCCCCGCCTGGATCCCCTGCGCCGGGGGTTTTATATCAACTATTTAAACACGTGATGGCTGAAAGCCTCGCAGACCTAAATCTCCCCGGCTTCCCAGGCCGGCAGGAGAGGCTGGGGAGGGGGGGGAGGCAAAGCGGGGAGGGCCCCAAAGTGTGCGTGCTCGCTCGCTGCCCGATGACTTCAGCCCTCCGCCTCCGCCCCAAATAAATTATAGGAGTGGGGAAGCCGGGGAGGGGGCGACTGCTCCGCAGCCCCGTCACAAGTCGCGCTCGCAGACACATCCCCCTGTCAACACACCCGTGGGGGATTTACTAGGGGATCTACTAGGGATTTTTTCCCCTGAGGAGCACGGTCCTTTTCCCTGCACGGAGGGAAGAAGGGAGCAGGTGATGCGCTGAAACAAGCGAGTCAGCACCGGCCTCTCCCACCCGGGGTAAAGTATCATCCAAGGGGCCGTGTCTCCCGCAGGGGCGTGGGACCAACACTTTTCCCCGGTCCGGTCCGCTCCCTGCACGCAGGACTCCTTTAGGAGGCCCTTTTCGCGCACAGAGGAGCCAGGGTCACAGATAGAGATGCAAAGTTAGGGATGGCCTCTGTGTGCGTGTGTGTGCATACACAAGAATGCCGGGTGGGTTGTTGGGTTGGTTTTGGTTTGTTTGTTGGTTTTGGTTTGGTTTTGGGTTTTTTGGGGTGGCGGTGTTTGGTTTGTTGTGTTGGGGTTTTTTCCCCTCTGCCCTATTCTCCTCGAGTGAATCTTGCCAAACTGGTAATTACTTCGACGGACAAATCAAATCCTTCAGCTATCCGGACACTTCTCAGCTAAACGGTATCAAAACGGAAAACTTCCCAATGAACTTCCCCGCCCGCTTCAGGACTGCAGCTCGCAGCGCTAATGAAAGGCGAACATGTCGGAGGGGGATTCTTTGATCTCCACCAAGTTTGCTGAAGCAATCATTCAAAGTAAAATTGGATAAACAGCTAAATACGGTCGGTGGCTCCGGAGCATTTCAGATTGCATTAAAAAGCCAAAGTATTCCCAGCATATTACATGATTTTCCAATGACCTGTTTTATGGGAATTTAAGAAGAGACTTATCGTTAATAGAAAGGCGATCGCGTTCTTGCTTGGCAGATGCGACGCGGCGTTTAAAACCGACTACGGATCCTATCCCATTCCGCTCGAGAAAGGGAAGCGACAATTGCGCTCTAAAGCAGAAAACGCAGGGTACGCCTGATTACCAGAGGCTGAGGAGTGCATCAATAGCCGTAACGTGTTTAGAGGCGATTATCGCGCACAAGGGCCGGGCCGGGGCGCGAACATCCTAACAGCCCTCCCGCACACCCACTCTTTTGCTGTTAAAAGCCAGCAAAACAAAGTTGTTGCCCGCCTTCTGATGAAGACGACATATCCTTACCCCTGGGACGGGCGAGGCTCAGCAGTGCCACTCGAGCCTTGCTAAGAGAGAGGCCAGCTCCCGCCCTGCTGTCCAGTCCTCGTCCCCAGCCCGCAGCAGGCAGCGTCGCCCTGCGTCCCCCCTCTCCAAAGCAGTCACCAGCTCGACCCCAGCCCCGCTCGCTACTCTCTTCCCCACCACCTCCCCGACGGCCCTGTGCAGGCACGATGCAACAGTGTTTTTAGGGACACTCCACGCTCGGCGATCTGAGGATTTATGGATAGCAATTAAAGTTTTATGAATTGCAGCTGAGGCTGGTTATGGAGCTATTTGAATGTGATTAGAATTCAATTAGAAAGTGTTTACCGGCCGGTGGGGCTCCGAAGTGTAAACAGACAGCTATTCCAGCAATGCGCTAATCCCGCGTCTTGTGACAACAATTAGGGACTCGCGGGGTTTAGGCGGGTCGGCTCCCACCTCACCTACTTTTCCCCAAACTGCTACCGAGGGCTCAGCCGAGGCCGCGGAGCCCCAGTCAGCCGCGGGTCCCGGGATGGTTGGCCGCCTCGCCGCCTAGGCCTTCGGCAACTGCAGGTCCCCCCCGGGGTGCGGTGGGTGTCTCGCCCAGGGACTCTGCCTCCCGAGCTCCGATGGGGTTTTAATCTCACAGCGCACAGGCATGGGGTTTTGCCCGACTCTTCCTGAAGCTGGAGGAAATTTGAACTAATCTCTTCTTTCCCCCTCCCTCCCCCCCTTTTTTTTTCCTCCCTCATTTAAGGGAGTTTCTTCTGGAAAAGAATAACAATAATAATAATATAAAAAAACCCTATCGACCTCAGTGGCAAAAACTGCAGTGATAGAGTGGATCTAGGTAGGCGGCTGTCATGAGGGAAGGCAGACAGAGCAAGAGTCGGATCAACATTGCAATTTGTAATTGTTATAATAAACCAAGTGCAGTGATAAAAGACAGGAGAGGGGGGAAAGGGGGAAAAAAATCACCACGCAACAAAAACAACAACAAAAACCTCAACACAAAGAAAAACCCACTCCCGAAAGCCAGAGTGAGAAAAGAAGTCATTTGAAAGCAAAGATATCCCAAACCAGGCGGAATGATGCAAGGCGTGCGCCCACATCACATCGGCCTCGTTACAATTTTATTTTTCAATAATTCTGTCCGATAAAATTTCATTGTCCATTAAGTAATCCCCGAAATGAGAGCTCTTATGAGCCTATAATGAGCTCTAATTGCTACGACTGGGAGAGCCACGTGGAAGGATTTAGAAGGTATTAAGCAGTTGGGTACAGAGCACAGGCTGTTACCTAGCCATTACTTTCATAATTCAAGGAGAAAATTAGTCCTTTTAAGGGAAAATCCTTTGATTCCCTTCATTCTGCTCGGGGTGACAGAGTATAGCTTTGTCTGCCTTTAGTTCAAGACAGTGTAACAAATGAGAATGTAACGAAATTGCCCCCCTTTGAAAGTGGAGCAGTTCAAAAAGAACATCAGAGCCGCTCTCCTGGTCCGCCGAGCGCAGGACTGGGTGCTGGTCCCTCTTTTCTTCCAGATGTCTCTAACACCTTTATGTAGAAGAGATTCACGGCTTAAATGACAAAAGCAACTCTTTCCCTTCCCTCCCCCAACCCCTCAGCTCCCGACAGAAGAAAAAGCCATCCATGCCCTCCCGGAGAAAGAACCGGCTTTGGGGCGTTTATCTCCGCCGAGTTCACGGCAGGAGCTGCCTCCGTGGAAAGCGCCGCATCCCAGCCACACGATTCCCCTAGAAAAGCAAACCAAACCCCAAGCAGCCCAAACCCCAAAACAAGTTCTGCAGAGCAGCCCTGGCCGCAAACATCGCGGCAGGGCGAGAAGCGGTGGCGCTGGGCAGGGCGCGCCCCGGGCTGGGTCAGCTCCCAGGCGGGAGAGCCCCGCTCCGGACCAAGCCGTGCGTGGGTAAAAGAGGGGCCGCGGGCTCCTGGGCTATAATCGCATTTATTCACTAATCTAACATTGATTTCCTATTAGTTTCCAAAGCGATCGGCGATCTCGAAGCCGGGTTTTGTGAAGCGAACGCAAGCAAAAGACAGGACTTGCCCCCAGCTCCCATTAAGGAGGTCATTATAAAAGCGTGAACAAGTCTATTAATGTTTTATTGAAAGCGCATCGTTAACTTGTATCCATCCTTTTCTGAAAGTGGCATTGTGATATTGCTGTCTGTGGCACATCTTACCCAATATAGCCCGAGATTTCTCCATTATCTGTAACCAAGCAACACTTTCTGAATACCAAAAATTGAAAAGAACCGCTTAGTCTTCAAGAAAGTCCTCAATAATAGTGGAAAAGAACAAAGATCCAGGAGACAACAAAATGCCACAGGGGTGACTTTTCATGAGCAATTATCTCTCATTAATCAGAAGAACAGCTGCAATATTAATTTTCCCTCTTTCTTCCCCTCTTTTCACAGTCCCCAACATTTGAATAATCATAAATTTTGATTTCATGGAGCAGCAACATCGCCAGTGACTTCGAGACACAAGCTACCTACGCAGGGCGCACGCTTTGCACATAGCTCTTATTTTAAGGCTGCCAAAGAATAAAGTGAAGAAAAGAAAAGAGAGGAAAAGTTTGGGCAGGGTTGCTTTCCACCCCTCACCCCCCTTTGCCTCGGAGCGCGGATTAAACCAGCAGCCCCTTCCCTCCACCCCTGCCTCTTTCACTGATGGAAAGCAAGCGGGCGAATGTGCCGGGTGTCTGCGCTCGCTTCAAGCGTGGGAGTTTGAACAACCTCGCTGTCCATTTAACTTCCAAACATGAAGCCAAGCGTTGTAGATCTGTCCAAAGAGACAATCTTTGGGCGTAACACGCATTGTGAGACATCAAAAGGCCCTGGCGTTATATGCACTAAGCAGCGCATTCAGCAGGAAGGGTGCAATGCCTCCCTTTTCAGGGGCTCCGCCGCTGATTGTTTAACAAGCGACGTCGCCGCGGCAAGAAACCCGCGTTCCTCCAAAGATAAGGTTGTAACACTGAAACTCGCTTTTTTGGGGGGTTTCAAAGAATCTGATTAAGGGCAGGGGCCGACCACCGCCACGCCGGGGATGGAGTCGTGCCCTGTGGGTGGGAGCACGCAGTGTCGCCTGCCCCGGGAGGGACGGGGCAGAGCCGAGGCCGAGACGCCCCCGCCCCTCAAACTTTTCTCGTCTCCGAGCATCCGCTGTCTCCTACCCGGCCCCGCGGGCAGAGCCCTGGAGCCTCTCCCCGAGCACCCGCCCGCAGCCCGGCAGCGGTTGGACGGCTTGCCCAAGGGGCTGCGGGCTGAGGAAGGGGGAGCCTGCTTCTCCTCTTCCCGCAGACGCAGCACCCTCCCGTGGGAGATTTCCTTGGACCCCACCCCTGGTCATAAATGACCTCACCTCGCCTCGGCACAGCAGCCCTCCCGGGAAACCGGGCCGTTTCCAAGGAGTCCTGACTGAGAGACCCTCGGGGCCCTCCTCGCACAGAGGACGGACAGGTCCCCTGTTCCCCTTCCCCGGGCCGCCCAGCCTCTTTCGTCCCGGGGGCCTCCTGCACCCCGCCGTGTCTGGCACCGGCAGAGCGGGGCTGCCGGTGGGCGGCCGGGTGTGGAGCGCCAGTGCCGCAGCATGAGCGGCCCCTTCTTGCTGGGGACAAACCTGCTCCCTCCTCCATCCCTCTGCAACCCTCGGGAAGGTGACGCTGCTCCCGCTTCACCCCGTTGGTCCTTTTCATGAAAGTTTCCTTTTCTTGCCATTGGAAGCAAATTTCCCTGTGAGTCCTTCACGGCGGCTGTGACCACTCACATTTGAGTGAGTGCTTCAAAAGAGCCTCAGCGGCAGCCTTCAGCCCCCTCCTCACTTTCATGGCCTGACCCTGTGTCTTCTAACCTTCACCCGCAGATCTACCATAACTGCCCTTAATGTAATGACCAGCCAGCAAGCCTTATAGAATCAGAGAATCATTTTGTTTGGAAAAGACTTTGAAGATGATCAAGTCTAACTGTTTAGCCAGCACTGCCAGGTCACCACTAAATCATATCCCTCAGCACCAGGTCTTGCATGTCTTCTAAATACTTCCAGGGATGGTGACTCCAGCAGGGCAGCCTGCTCTAGTACCTCATAACCCTTTTGGTGAAGAAAATGTTTTTAATATCCAATCTAGGCCTCCCCTGGCACAACTTGAGGCCATTTCCTCTTGTTCTATTGCTTGTTACTTGGAAGAAGAGACTGACCCCCACCTCACTACAACCTCCTTTCAGGGAGTTGTAGAGAGCACTAAGATCTCCCCTCAGCCTCCTTTTTTTTCCAGATTAAACAACCCTGGTTCCCTCAACCATACCTCATAAGACCTGATTCTCTGGACCCTCAACAGCTTCATTGCCGTTCTATGAACATGCTACAGCACCTCAGTGTTCTTGCAGTGAGCGGCCAAAATTAAACACAATACCTGAGGTGCAGCTTCATAATTGCTAAGTAGAGAGGCATGATTGCTTTCCTGGTCCTGCTGTCCACACTGTTTCTGATCCAGGCCAGGATGCTGTTGGCCTTTCTGGCCACCTGAGAACACTGCTGGCTCACATTCAGCTGGCTATTGATCAACACCTTTGGGTCTTTTTCTGCTGGGCAGCTTTTCAGTCACTCTCCCCCAAGCCTGTAACTTCGTATGGGGTGTTGTGACCCGAGTGACCCTTGGCCTTGTTGAACCTCACACCACTGGCCTTGGCCCATTGATCCATCCTGTCCAAGATCCCTCTGTAGATCCTCCTTACCCTCAGGCAGATCAACACTCCTGCTCAACTTAATGTCAACTGCATGAGGGTTCTCTCAACCACTCCATCCAAACCACTGACAAAGATATTAAACGGAACTGAATCCAGTGCTGAGCCTTGAGGCACACCACTGGTGACTGGGCACCAGTCAGATATAACTCCATTCACTACAACTCACTGGGCCTGGCCATCCATCCAGTGTTTTTATCCAATGAAGTGTATGCCCACCCAAGCCATGAGCAGCCAGTGTATGCCCACCCAAGCCATGAGCAGCCAGTGCATGCCCACCCAAGCCATGAGCAGCCAGTGCATGCCCACCCAAGCCATGAGCAGCCAGTGCATGCCCACCCAAGCCATGAGCAGCCAGTGTATGCCCACCCAAGCCATGAGCAGCCAGTGCATGCCCACCCAAGCCATGAGCAGCCAGTGCATGCCCACCCAAGCCATGAGCAGCCAGTTTCTCCAGGAGAATCCTGTGGGAAACTGTAAAAAGTTTCACTGAATTCTAGGCAGACAACATTCCCTCATCCACTAAGTGGGTCACCTTGTCACAGAAGGAGATCAGGTTAGTCAAGCAGGACCTGCCTTTCATAAACCCTTGCTGACTGGGCCTGATTGCCTGCTTGTTCTGTGTGTGCCATGTGATGACACTCCAGATGATCGGCTCCATAGCCTTCCCCAGCACCAAGGTCAAACTGATAGGTCTGTAATAGGCTCAGGTAGTTCCCTGGATCATCATTCCAGCCTTTCATGCAGATGGGTGTCACATTTGCTAATCTCCAGTCAATTAGGACTGCCCCAGCTAGCCAAGACTGGGGACAAATGACTGAAAATGGCTTGGTGAGCACTTCTGCCAGCTCCCTCAGTACTCTTGGGTGGATCCCATCCAGCCCCATAGACTTGTGTACATCTAAGTGGTGTAGCTAAGTCATGGATCATTTCCTCTTGGATTGTGAGGCCTTCATTCTTCTCTCTAACCCTGCCCAGCTCAGGGGGCTGGGTACCTGGAGAACAACTGGTCTTACTGTTAAAGACTGAGGCAAAGATGGCATTCAGTACCTCAGCCTTATCCTCGACTTTGGTCACTGTGTTTCTCCTCACACCCAATAAAGGGTGGAGATTCTCCTCAGTCCTCCTTTTGTTGTTAATGTATTAACAACAAAAACAAGTGTTGCCTTTTATGCAAGTAGCCAGATTGAGTTCTAGTTGGTGTATTGCTTTTTATTTGGAGTCAGAACTTTCATTACTCACTTTGTGAAGTTCCTCCCAAGTGAATTTTCCCCTCTTCAACTCTCTTATGAGTTTTAGATTTAGTGCCTGGATGCAAAGGAAGCTTTTCATTTGTGGACTCTGGAACATGCCAGCCATGACCAGTTTTGTTTTTACACTGATGCCTCACAAATTAATCCAAGACCAACATTTGGTAGTAACACAGCCCCCAGTCCAGCAGAGAACATGAGATGCTGTGTAATACTAAACATCCCACTCCATTTTTACCCTTGAAATTCAACCCTCAAGCATTTGGATCTCTAGGAGTCATGCTTAACTCGAAGCATGCTGCTTGACAAGTGAACCAAAAGCAGCCTTTGGAATTTGCTACCAGAGGAAATGCTGATTATTTAATTAGCTAGTCAGTCAGATCAATGAGACTGGACATGAAACACTGGTTGTGATATAAACACAGAAGTCATCAAACAATATCATATTAAAGAAACCACCAGTTTGACAGTTTGAAAATGGGATGAATTTTGAGTTAATTTCATCTAGCCTAAAGAAATATAAAATGGTTACAATTTATTGCCTTTTGCCTGTAATGAAAGTCTGGATGTGGGATAGCTCAAGAACTGTACAGTGATGAAGGAGGTACCTAAAGGAGAGATGACACTACTCTTGCAGACTGAGGAAGCAGAAGGGAATACAGTTAAGGATTCAGTTTCTCAAGGGTAAGTCTCAGAAGCAGATGAATTACTTTGCTGAGTTTGTTTTCTTGGCACAGCCAGCACTGCTTATAGGAAAGAGGTGAAGTCAGTGTCTGCAGAGACTGGAAGAAGCAGATTCTCTGAGGAGTAATAGAAGTGCAATGACAAAGCCAGTGTAAGCTAGGAGTTCCATGGCTGAAAATGACATTGTGACTGAGCACCTGGCCATGTTAGTCTGTGTTTATGAAGCACCACTCTGGCATGATCAGGTGTCACAGAGCATAAGGGGCAAGGTCATTCCACTAAGGAGATGGAAATCTTAAAGCCGCTGTGCACGGGGAAACCAACTCTGGGATAGCAGACAATTTTGCATGTTCAGCTCAGGAAACACTAAGTCACAGCAGATCCAGAGAAGAGCTTTAGGAGTACAGCATCTAAGGAATATGGATTCTCAAGAGAACACTCAAGAGAGAGAAGACATGACTTGCTTATACCAGTGAGTTAAATGTCCACAAGGGAGGAGAGCTATTCCCTCTAAAGAAGAGTATCACCAGAAGAACAAATGGATATACTCCAGCCATGAAGAAATTTAGCCTGGAAAGAAAAACCAAAAAGAAAACTTCTAAGTACGAGAGAGAATGGAATGGAATGGAATGGAATGGAATGGAATGGAATGGAATGGAATGGAATGGAATGGAATGGAATGGAATGGAATGGAATAGAATAGAACAGAACAGAATAGAATAGAATAGAATAGAATAGAATAGAATAGAATAGAATAGAATAGAATAGAATAGAATAGAATAGAATAGAATAGAATAGAATTAGCCAGGTTGGAAAAGACCTTTGAGATCATTAAGTCCAACCTATCAGCCAACACCATCTAATTAACTAAACCATGGCACCAAGTGCTTCATCCAGTCTCCTCTTAAACACCTCCAGGGATGGTGACTCCACCACCTCCCTGGGCAGCACATTCCAGTGGCCAATCTCTCTTGCTGGGAAGAACTTCTTCCTATCCAGCCTAAACCTCCTCTGGCACAACTTGAGACTGTGTCCTCTGAGTCTGGTGCTGGATGCCTGGGAGAAGAGACCAACCCCCACCTGGCTACAACCTCCCTTCAGGGAGTTTGAGAGAGCAAGAAGGTCTCCCCTGAGCCTCCTCTTCTCCAGGCTAAGCAGCCCCAGGTATCACAATATCACTAAGGTTGGAAGAGACCTCGAAGATCATCGAGTCCAACCTGTCACCACAGGTCCCTCAGCCTCTCCTCACAGGGCTGTGCTCCAGACCCCTCCGCAGCTTTGTTGCCCTTCTTGGACACGTTCTGAAACTCCTCATGGGATTTAGCAATGGGAATATGAAATGCTAGTAGTGGTGGGAGAAAACTTGACACATTTCTCTTAAACAACAGTCCCTGAAATATAGGGCTTTATTTTTCTTTTATCTAGAGTGAAGACACACACAAAGACTGCTTGATATCCATTTTGACTTAAAATTAAGATGCTGATTATTTGAGGCAATCAAACATGCCTGTTTGGCATTCCTAGAAACTAAGGTCCACAGAGCAGCTGAAGCATGACTGGAAGCAACATTCTACTGCATCTTCCCTGTGTTCTATCCTGTGCTATCCATGTTCATTGCATGTTATGGAGACTGCCTCTGGTTTGCTCGTGGGTTTTCTTCTTGTTGTTGTTCTCCTTTTTACATTAGCTGATGGATGACAAAAGCCACATGTGCTAAAACGGTGTTTTGATGTGTTTTCTTGTTAGTTTGTTTGTCTGTTTGTTTTCAGAGGTTAGAATAGATATTGGCCTGATTTTCATATGACCTGGAAAACCTCCACAAGAAATGGATCTCTCTCTCCTGTCTTGAGCTCCCTTTTCACAATACAGTCTTAGCTCTGTCCATGCAGCTGGTATGTGAAAACACATCTCCAATGCCTGTGACTGGAAGCAGCCTTTTTCAGTTTCATCCTTTTATATATTTAAAATAGAGGAATAAACCCAGAAGTTTCAGAAAGCAGAGTTTCAGTGAAGTATAGGCTAGAGGTATCCTACCTCTTGCTTTTGCTAGGAAAAAAGTAACATATTAAAGATGCACAAAATATGACCATGGCAAAATGCAACCAAAATGTAGATTTTTCTTAAAGCAATCTCAGAAAGTTTTGCATAGCTTGCTTGTTCTTATTTATAATTGAGATATTGTCTTGTTCTTATTTATAATTGATATATTGTCTAAGCTTGTATTCAAAGCTTCCTCTTTGGAAAAAACCCTAGAAACAGTGTCATTGCACATATTTCATGATCTTGTGTAGCTCATAGCTTATTTGGTCTGCTAAAGTGTTGAGGCTAGAATGAGGCAAGAATAACTTCAGGGAACTGCTTGAAAGTGTCCATCACAGAGCCACAAAGATGGTGAAGGGAGTGGAACATCTTCCTTACGAGGAGAGTCGGAGGGAGCTGAGGGCTCTGTAGCCTGGGGAGGAGAAGCCTCAGGGTGACCTCATTGCTGTTGCTAAAGATGCGCAGGGTGAGTGCCCAGAGGCTGGAGCCAGGCTCTGCTGGGGGATGCCCAATGCCAGCACAAGGGGCAGTGGTGGAAGTTGAGGCAGAGGAAGTTCCATGGAAACAGGAGAAAAATCTGTGAGGGTAACAGAGCCCTGGAACAGGCTGCCCAGGGGGGTTGTGGAGTCTTCCTCTCTTGAGATATTCAAAACCTGCCTGGATGTGTTCCTGTGTGATCTGCTCTGGGTGCTCCTGCTCTGGCAAGGGGGGGTTGGACTGGATGAACTTTTGCAGTCCCTTCCAGCCCCTAACATTCTGTGAAAGCTTTGGGTAAAATACAGCTCTTGGTTACAGAGCCATAGGAGAGAGTTACTCTGCAGCTATTCTGAATGGTGCAGTGGGAGTAGAATTTGGCGTGGTGTTTTCAAAGGTTAGTTAAACAAAATACGACCTTTTTCAGGCTTAGGGAACAAAAGAGGTCAGTCCATTCTCCAGAGCTACAAAAGGTCTTTCAAGGGTACCAAAGAACTGAAAATAAAAGCCATGATCACACTTCCTAGATGCACACATAGAAACAACACTTGTATGTTAAGGTATTGCCCAGTGGGAAAAACCCTGGGAGCTTCCCATTGAATGAGAGCCCTGACAGTAATTCATTCAGTGTGGGAAAGGTGTACAGATTCAGGCATTCAAATTTGTCCAGCAGCCCATAGTTGTGGAACTGAGATTCAATCCAAAGCCTTCTATCTCTCAGCATCTCAGGAAGAAATTCTTCACTATGAGGGTAGCAAGAGTCTGTGAAGGGGCTGTCCACAGAGGCTGTGGATGCCCCCTCCCTGGAGATGTTCAAGGCCTGGTTGGATGGGGCCTTGAGTAACTTGAGTTAGTTGTGAGGGGTCCTTGCCCATAGCAGGGAGGTTGGACTAGATGATCTCTAAGGTCTCTTCTATCTTAGACCATTCTGTGATCTTGCAATAAACAACAGGATCTTGCAAAACTGCAAAGAGTCTGCTGAATCTGGTTGCATTTTGATGACACTTTGAGCAAAGGAAGCCTAATGCAGCTTCCCTGTTTCTCTCTTCATAGAGGTTACTCTCCTTTTGCAAGGACATTCAGGTAGAGGTTGTCTGCTGTCTACAAAGAGAGCCATTACCCAGACTTCAAAGATTCCCTGTTCTGCAGCAAGCTGGAATTGTTACTCTAGTCTCTTTGAGGAAAGAAAAGAACTCTACTCCAACAACTTAACCAAGCTGCAATTGAATTTACAAATCTGATCATAAAGGGCCTTTGAATTATGTGTGCAATTCTTTCTTCTGCTGCTTCTTGCATGTTAGGAGAAAGTGAGGGTGGTTGAGCACTGGAACAGACTGCCCAGAGGGGTGGTTGAGGCCCCATCTCTGGAGGTGTTCAGGGTGAAGCTCAACAGGGCTCTTGGTGACCTGATCTAGTTGAGGATGTCCCTGCTGACTGCAGGGGCTTGGACTAGGTGACATTCCGAGGTCCCTTCCAACCCAGGTGATTCTATGATTCTTCACACATGCATCAAGAAACTGTAGCATTCGTAAGGTGATGGGATAAAACACACATTTCCACTCTGCCACATCAGGTCTGATGCTTAGGGCATGACTGCTGGCAGCTAAAAATCAACATATAGAAGGAACTGGTTCCTGAAGAGAAGCAATTCCTTCCCATTATCTCTCCTGCTTTGAAAGGAAGCCAGGTGTCTTTTCAGGTTGTAGATTATGGAACAAAACTAGAAAAGGGTAGATGCAGATTGGATGCTAGGAGGAAGTTCTTCCCCATGAGGGTGGTGAGAGACTGGCACAGGTTGCCCAGGGAGGTGGTGGAAGTCTCATCCCTGGAGGTGTTTGCAGCCAGGCTGGATGTGGCTGTGAGCAACCTGCTGCAGTGTGAGGTGCCCCTGCCCGTGGCAGGGGTTTGGAACTGGCTGATCCTTGAGGTCCCTTCCAACCCTAACAATTCTATGCTTCTATGTTAGCATGCCCAAATATGTGAAGATTAAATTGCTCAGAGGAAAATCTCAGTTGTTCATATTTTTGATGATCTTAAATGAAAGCCATCCCTTCCTTGTTCTCTTTAGATCAACATTTGTCACAGTAATTAATGAGGAAGTAATTATAAAGTAATTTGTCAGAATAATCTGACAGGCAAAGAATTATGTTCTCAATCCTAAAGGAATACATAGTTCTAGTTTTCCAACAGATTGGGTTCATGTGGGTGGCATAGCAGAGGGTATTTGCTTTTAAGCAGGATAAAAACTTTGGCATTTTCTATTCTCAAGCAGGAATTGTCTAATTCTCTCAGATATGTTACATGAAGGCCATTTATCTGAACAACAAATCAGCAAATCTGATTTTAACACTTCCTTCATCTAAAAATGACTCTGGAGGTTAGCAGTGCAGTTGCAGTAGCCAAGCAGTCACTCTGTGTTTCTTTAAGAGCAACACCGAGAGAAAAGCCAAGTGGCCTCAAAATAAATATAACTGATGAGATGAAGCATCACAGGACAGAAACCCACAGAAACAAGGAAAAGGAAAGCCCTCAAACCAAAATCTCTGCTGGCATACAGGAGGGTAGGATTGTTCACTCCAACAGCAGCTAGAAGAGACCCACATTTGTCACTGGCTTTTCAATTTCTTCTGGTTTGTTTTCCTTTGTAGCATAGAAGTTGACCACAGCTTTACTCAGCTAACAGCATCTGTATTTCTAACAGATACAGCAGAAAAGTCAGTCCACAGAATTCCTTGATACTCACTTTCAGCACTTCCAACACACATATCCAAATGCTGCACATTGGCCACAACAACCCCATGCAGTGCTACAGGCTGGGGACAGAGTGGCTGGAGAGCAGCCAGGTAGAAAGGGACCTGGGGATGCTGGTTGATAGCAGCTGAACATGAGCCAACAGTGTGCCCAGGTGGCCAAGAAGGCTAATGGTATCCTGGCCTGCATCAGGAACAGTGTGGCCAGCAGGAGCAGGGAGGTCATTCTGCCCTGTACTCAGCACTGGTTAGGCCACACCTTGAGTCCTGTGTCCAGTTCTGGGCCTCTCAGTTTAGGAAAGATGTTGAGATGCTGGAAGGTGTCCAGAGAAGGGCAACAAAGGTGGGGAGGGGTCTGGAGCACAGCCCTGGGAGGAGAGCCTGAGGGAGCTGGGGTTGCTTATCCTGGAGAAGAGGAGGCTCAGGGGACACCTTCTTGCTCTCTCCAACTCCCTGAAGGGAGGTTGTAGCCATGTGGGGGTTGGTCTCTTCTCCCAGGCAAGCAGCAGCAGAACAAGAGGACACAGTCTCAAGCTGTGCCAGGGGAGATTTAGGCTCAAAGTGAGGAGAAAGTTCTTCCCAGCAAGAGAGATTGGCCCTTGGAATGTGCTGCCCAGGGAGGTGGTGGAGTCACCATCCCTGGAGGTGTCCAAAAAAGGCTTGGATGTGGCACTTGGAGCCATGGTTGTCAAGAGGTGTTAGATATTGGGTAATAGATTGGACTTGATCATCACAAAGTTCTTTTCCAAGCTTGTTGATTCTGTGCTTCTATATTGTGGCCTTCTCAAAAAAGGTTTGATATTGTACATTTGTCATTTTAAGAATGTCTTAAACTCCAAGAGCTTGCTCTTTCCTTTGTATGTTTATATGACTTTGTTTATATTTAGGTTTAGAGGACTTGATGCTTTTGTACTTGCAGCATTGAAACCACTCAAAAAATCCAAAAGAAACCAAAACCAGCCAGGACTCTCTGTAGAATCATAGAATTGTCAGGGTTGGAAAGGACCTCAAGGATCAGCCAGGTACAACCCCCCTGCTATGGACAGGCACACCTCACACTAGAGCAGGTTGCTCAGAGCCACATCCAGCCTGGCCTTAAACACCTCCAGGGATGAGGCTTCCACCACCTACCTGGGCAACCTGTGCCAGTCTCTCACCACCCTCATGGGGAACAACTTCTTCCTAACATCCAAGCTTACTCTCCCTCAGCTTCCAACCATTCCTCCTTGTTCTGCCTCTAGACACCCTGATGAAAAGTCCCTCTGCAGCTTTCCTGTAGGGTCCCTTCAGGTATTGGAAGACAGCTCTAAGGTCCCCCCAGAATCTTCTGTTTTCCAGGCTGATCATGCCCAGCTCCCTCAGCCTATCCTCATAGCAGAGGTGTTGCAGCCTTTGGATCATCTTTGTGGCCTCATCTGGACTCACTCCACCAGCTCTGTGTCCTTATGCTGGGGACACCAGAACTGGACACAGTATTTGAGGTAGGGTCTCACAAGAGCAGAGTAAAGGGGCAGAATCCCCTCTCTTGACCTGTCAATGCCATGACAGTGAGTCCTACAAGATAAAAAAAATCCACAACAACCCTAAGGTCATGTGGAGAAACAACCAAGAGTTTATCTTGCCTGTAGGTTATGAGGAACTCAGGGAGATCTTTAAGTTGAGCATATCATAAATTCCTTTTGGATCAGGAGTTTCTGCCTTCAGCAGTGTGTTGTCATGTGGTCCTTGAAGGAGCAGGGATATCCAGCTGCAGCCATCCTCAATACAATACAATACAACAGGTTGGAAGAGACCTTCAAGATCATCACGTCCAACCCATCAACCAATCCAACCCACCTAAAATACAACACAGTACCATACAGTACAATACAGTACAAAAGAGTACAATACAGTACAATACAGTACAATACAACCCACCTAAACAACTAAAAAAAAACCTAAACCCTGGCACCAAACACCCCATCAAGCCTCTTCTTGAATACCTCCAATGAAGGTGACTCCACCACTTCCACAGGCAGCTGATTCCAGTGGGCAATCACTCTCTCAGTATAGAACTTCTTCCTAACTTCAAGTCTAAACCTGCCCTGGCGCAGCCTGAGACTGTGTCCTCTTGTTCTGGTACTGGCTGCCTGGGAGAAGAGACCAACCTCTGCCTGGCTACAACCTCCCTTCAGGTAGTTGTAGAGAGCAATAAGGTCACCCCTCAGTCTCCTCTTCTCCAGGCTAAGCAACCCCAGCTCCCTCAGCCTCTCCTCATAGGGCTTGTCTTCCAAACCCCTCACCAACTTTGTTGCCCTTCTCTGGACACGCTCCAGTAAGACAACATCTTTCCTAAACTGAGGGGCCCAGAACTGGACACAGTACTCAAGGTGTGGCCTAACCAGTGCTGAGTACAGGGGCAGAATGACCTCCCTGCTCCTGCTGGCCACACTATTTCTGATGCAGCCCAGGATGCCATTGGCCTTCTTGGCTGCCTGGGCACACTGCAGGCTCATGTTCAGCCTACAATCAACCAGCACCCCCAGGTCCCTCTCTGCCTGGCCGCTCTCCAACCACTCTGACCCCAGCCTGTAGCACTGCCTGGGGTTGTTGTGGCCAATGTGCAGAACCCCGCACTTGGATGTGTTCAATCTCCTGCCCTTGGCCTCTGCCCATCTGTCCAGCCTGTCGAGGTCCCTCTGCAAAGCCTCTCTGCCCTCCAGCAGATCAACTCCTGCCCCCAGCTTGGTGTCGTCCGCAAATTTACTGATGATGGACTCAATGCCCTCATCTAGATCATCAATAAAGATGTTGAAGAGCATGGGGCCCAGCACTGATCCTTGGGGCACACCACTAGTGACTGGCCGCCAGCGGATGTGGCACCATTCACCACCACTCTCTGGGCTCGGCCCTCCAGCCAGTTCCTAACCCAACGCAGTGTGCTCCCATCCAAGCCATGGGCTGCCAGCTTGGCCAGGAGTTTGCTGTGGGGGACGGTGTCAAAGGCCTTGCTGAGGTCCAGGTAGACCACATCCACAGGCCTCCCCACATCAACCAGGCGGGTCACCTGATCATAGAAGGAGATCAGGTTGGTCAGGCAGGACCTGCCCTTCCTAAAGCCATGCTGGCTAGGCCTGATCCCTTGGCCATCCTGTAAGTGCTGCATGATCGCACTCAAGATGACCTGTTCCATAATCTTGCCTGGCACTGAGGTCAGGCTGACAGGCCTATAATTCCTGGCTCATCCAACCGGCCCTTCTTGTGGATGGGCACCACGTTGGCCAGCTTCCAGTCTTCTGGGACCTCTCCAGTGAGCCAGGACTGCTGAAAAATGATGGAGAGCGGCTTGGCCAGCTCATCTGCCAGCTCTCTCAGCACCCTAGGATGGATCCCATCTGGTCCCATCGCCTTGTGGGGGTCCAAGCGGCTCAGAAGATCTCTAACTACCTCCTGGAGCAGCGGGAAACTATGCAGCTCCCTGGTTCCTTCTGCCAGCTCTGCAGGCCAGCTGTCTGGAAGATGTTCTGCCATGCTAGGATAGATTGAAGCAAAGAAGGTGTTAAGTACCTCTGCCTTTTCCTCATCCTTTGTTACAACCTTCCCCTCCGTGTCAACCAAGGAGTGGAGGTTGTCCTTGCCCTTCCTCTTGCTATTGATGTATTTATAGAAGGACTTTTTGTTGTCCTTCACAGCAGAGGCCAGTCTAAGTTCTAAATGGGCTTTTGCCTCCCTAATTTTCTTTCTGCATGTCCTAGCAACATCCCTAAACATTCCGTAGGTTGCCTCCCCTTTCTTCCAGAGATGGTACACCCTCTTTTTTTCCCTTAGTTCTATTAAGAGTTCATTGACCAACCAGGCTGGCCGTCTGCCCCGGCGGCTCATCTTCCGGGACACTGGCACAGCCTGTTCCTGAACCTTCAAGAGTTCTTCTTTGAAGCAGCTCCAGCTCTCCTGGACCCCTTTATTTTTAAGGGCTGCATCCCAGGGAACCTTCTGAGTTAGTTCCTTGAGTAGCCTGAAGTCTGCCCTCCTGAAGTCCAGAGTGGAGGTCTTCTTGCTGCCCCTCTTGGCTTGGCTGAATACCGAAAACTTGATTATCTCGTGGTCACTGGTGCCTAAACACCCTCCGACCACCACAGTTTTAGCAGACTTGAAACCACAAGGACTCTACCCTGAATTTTGTTACATGTTGAGGAAATTCTGAAGAGGAAGTGTCTGCTTTTCTCTTTAGATGAGATTTATGCCTTCTGTGTTTTGTTTATGACTTATAAAGAGTATCTTACAGAAATACTGCTTCCTATAGAGAGGTATCTTTTGTACTCTCCTCATTAACCTCATATCAATGCAATGTAGGAAGCTGGACCCTAAAGAAAGCCAAATATATTGCTTGACAGGAAGAAAAAAGGTTAATAACAATTCAAGTGAACTGGAGCTATTCAGTAGATCTTTTTACTCTAAGAGTTCATTCAATTCTGCATCAGAAAGTCAACCACACAACTCTGACTTACTGTAATGGTTTGGGGTAAAGACTTCCCTTTGCTTTTCCACACAGAAAACCTTGGCTCAGTTTACCTGCACTTTTACGGAGATTTTTGCAAAACAGTGAGTTAGTCATCAAGGAACAATGCAACTGCAGTGGTCAGAGGGGAAAAAAATTGCAGTCTTATGGCTCTAGCAGTGATTTCTCCTTCACTATTTGTAGCTACCTACCCATCCCTGATTCTCCCTTTCCACTGTAACCAAAATGTGATCTTTAGGCTTTGTTTCAACTTTGTGATGGTGACCTATGAGGTTAGCAGGAAAGCTTACATTATCACTAGCACTTTAGCCAGGTAGGACAGAGGAGCCTACCCAGAGATGAGAGGCTCAGGGACTGATGTGGGAGGAGGTTTTGATGCAGAAAACCAAAGCACACGATGTGAATGCCCTTAGAGGTTTGCTATGGTTGTGTAGCTTTGTTAAACTCCCTCTGTGGTGTCAAGGAAGGTATGTTACAGGTTACTACTGCTATTTTCTCTTCCCTTGCTATCACCACTCACTCTTCTCTTACTTCTTGCTACCTCTCTTCTCTTAATTAATCAGGGAAAGAAAGAGAGAAGCTGTTCCTGTCAGCTCTGCTTTGCTGCCAAGTGGCAGTAGGAGTTCAAAGAGCAAGGTTACTCCTGCACCCGCTGCTTGTGCTTTGATGCCCTGTTGTGTGAAACAGTTTCCTTCAGAAGTCCAACAATGTACTAATTAACAAAGGAAAAGACAGGGAGAAACAAGCCAAAGATTGTGGGAGGAATGAGGCAGGTTACAATGAAGATGTTAGAGTGAAGCAGAGGGGGAGCTGGGAAAGAAATGCACAGAAAAAGGAGAGGGGCAAATGATAAAGAAAACAAAGCAGGCAGCAATAGAAAGAGAGGGAACTAGAATAAAGAGCTACAGAAACAGAAATGTGACAATGATTTAAAGTCCCCTTTAGATGACAGTAGGCAATCCTGACAGAGCTCCTTGCTCAGAGTACCTGAGCTGCTAGGTACTGTAAGCACATTGCCTGGGGTGGGCACTCCTACCTGGAACAGCAGCACAGTGCTCTGAAGGCTGAACTTGAAGCTTACCCTCTTTTATTTAGATATAAAGAGAGTAAGTGGCTTAAAGGTACAATCAGTGTGAACCTGGTGTTACTGTCAGTGTTCCCAGAGAAAGGACAATGCACTGTAAGCGAGGAAGGTGTTGTACCATTTCAGTTCAGAGTACACCCCAAAACAGCCACAAACAAATGCTGTGCTATGAATCTATATGAAGGCACAGACTCAGGACTGCATGGCTGGTGGGGGTTCCATGACAATGAGGTGACAGAGGTGAAGGAGTGACTACTCATGTGATACTCCTTGAAATCACAGAATCACAGAACATTAGGGGTTGGAAGGGACATCAGAAGATCATCCAGTCCAACCCCTCCACCAGAGCAGGATCACCTAGAGCAGGTCATAGAGGAACACATCCAGGTGGGTTTGATTGTCTCCAGAGGAGGAGACTCCACAAACCCTCTGGGCAGCCTGCTCCAATAACAGAGGAAGAATAGAGGAGAATCTTGTGGTAAGACCTTCAGGATGTGACAGGACACCAGCTGTACAAAATGGGTAGTTTACTTACTGCCTCTAAGAGTGGTCCAGTACTGCTGAAACCATGGAGGCATCAGCAGTAATGAGAGAGACACACAACAATCTTAAGATGATGTAAATATTGAACTGAACTTTTCATGGGTAGCTGCTGGCTGTGTGCACTTTGGTTTTAGTGCCTGCCCCAGAAGTGTTGAAATACCTTGCAGACACCACTGCAGTCAGTTGCAGGGCTTGGAGCACAGCAGGTACTACAGAACACTATGCTGAATCATGGGTGTCTCAGCCTGGGAACTCAGCACTTCTTTCCACATCTGCCACAGCTCATCAGCTGGTAAAAGCCATCACTTGCTGAAGAGCTGGAAATGGCAGACCATGGAGCTGGTGTTTCTTAGGCAAATAGAGTACATCTAGTGCAATGAACTAGATCAAGGGTTCTGGAACTGACTTTCTCCTTACCTCAACCCCACAGCTCAAGGATCTCAAACAGGATAGCTGCAGCACTGCTACAAGGGAGCAGGTGGGACGTAGGGAAGTCCGCTCCTTCAGCATCATTTCCAACACATCCAGCATGGTGCTGCACAGCATCATCTCTGAATCATAGAATCAGAGAATCAATGAGGTTAGAAAAGACCTCAGAGATCATCAAGTCCAGCCTGTCACCCAACACCTTGTGACTAAACCATGGCACCAAGTGCCACATCCAATCCCCTCTTGAACACCTCCAGGGATGGTGACTCCACCACCTCCCTGGGCAGCACATTCCAATGGTCAATCTCTTTTTCTGGGAAGAACATTCTCCTTGCCTCAGCCTAAACTTCCCCTGGCACAGCTTCAGACTGTGTCCTCTTGTTCTGCTGCTGCTTGCCTGGGAGAAAAGACCAACCTCCACCTGGCTACAACCTCCCTTCAGGGAGTTGGAGAGAGCAAGAAGGTCTCCCCTGAGCCTCCTCTTCTCCAGGCTAAGCAACCCCAGCTCCCTCAGCCTCTCCTCCCAGGGCTGTGCTCCAGACCCTTCCCCAACCTCATTGCCCTTCTCTGGACATGTTCAAGTGTCTCAATGTCCTTCTTAAATTGAGAACATATGGCTGCCCTGGGAAAGAGGTCACCAAGCTCATCTGTAGAGTGAACCAGCATGAGGAGGCAGAGCTTCACTGAAACCAGTGGGTTTCCTCTTGCTTTTGCCAGCATTACATTTGGTCCATTTTATTAATGTTGGGGCTATTGGACAGAAGCAATGAGTCATCAGCCCTGCTAAATCCAATTTCTATGTGAGACACAGGAACAGGGATTAGGTTAAAAAAAACCCAGTACAGAATCACAGAAATATGCAGGTTGGAAAAGCCCCTCAAGTCCAACTATTAACCCTACTCCACAAGGCTCACCCCTAAACCATAGCCCCAAGCACCACATCCAAATCACCTTGAAACACAGCCAGGCTTGGGGACTCCACCACCTCCCTGCCCAGCACATTCCAAAAAATGTTACCTAATGTTCAGTCTAAACCTACCAGTCACAGCTTGAGGCCATTCCCTCTTGTTCTGTCACTAATTACCTGTGAGAAGAGACCAGCAGCAGCCTCTCCACAAGGTCCTTTCAGGGAGCTGTAGACAGCCAGGAGGTCTCCCCTCAGCCTCTTCTTTTCCACACTAACCATCCCCAGCTCCTTCAGTTGCTCTTCATCAGATTTATTCTCCAGGCCCTTCACAGCTTCGTTGCTCTCCTCTGCACTGGCCCCAGCACCAAATTATTGCTCAGAGGAATTCTGTGTTTTTTTCTGCAGAATTCTGTTGAGAAACGAAAGACAGAAACCCTCTCACACTTTTCCAGTATGACAGTAAAAGCTGCTGCTTTTTCCCTTTACAGCAAAGACAGTCTCGTGGCCTGTCTTACAACCACACAGCTTTCCACGGGGCACCAAGCACCATCACATCTTTGCACATGGTTTTATTGCTAAGAAATGCACCATGAGGATCTTTCTAAGTGATGGTGATTAAGTGGCAATGGAGCCCTTCAGAAAATAAGCTGATTGCTGTATATAGAATAAGAATAAGAATAGAATAGAATAGAATAGAATAGAATAGAATAGAATAGAATAGAATAGAATAGAATAGAATTAACCAGGTTGGAAAAGACCTTTGAGATCACCCAGTCCAACCTATCACCCAACACCATCTAATCAACTAAACCATGGCACCAAGTGCCTCAGCCAGGCTCTTCTTAAACACCTCCAGTGATGGTGACTCCACCACCTCCCTGGGCAGCACATCCCAATGGCCAATCTCTCTTGCTGGGAAGAATTTCTTCCTAACATCCATCCTGAACTCCCCTGGCACAGTTTGAGACTGTGTCCTCTTGTTCTGGTGCTGCTTGCCTGGGAGGCGAGACCAACCCCCACCTGGCTACAACCTCCCTTCAGGGAGTTGTATATACTGGAACAAGACAGGGAAAAAACTGCAGGTGTCAGGAGAAAAATGGTTTAGTAGGCCAAAGGGGCCACTGCAATTAAAATAGATGGAGTAAAGCACTAGGAAATAAAAGGGGACTGTAGAATTCTCTTCATACTCACAAAAAACAGATTCAGCTCCTGTTTCTTGACTGTTTGGGGCTGAACCCCATAACTGACATCATCTATACTGCTGCAGGTGCATGATCCACCAGTCCACTCAGTCCAATAAAGATCTGCTCTGCCTTTTAAAGACGTCACTCAGCTGCTGCTAAATCTCACTCCAGCACTGCCTTCTCCTGTTGTCACAACAGCCAGTGGCCTATCTGGTGCTAAGGCCATTATGCTCATACTGGCATTTCCCAGCCTTTGCTTTAGGTTTTGGTTATGACAAATACCAACACTGCAGAAGAAGGCGTGTCCTGTTCATTTTTTAGGGTATCCTGGTTAGCTTCCATATGCATAGTCCTGAAAGGGGCTTCTCCTCCTCAGTTTATTTGCTCTGCAGTTCATGAAAACAACAGGCTCCTTGTGGTGCTTCCCATGCAGGACTGAACGGCTCTGGAGGGATGGCAGACCCAGGCACTGGCAGCACTGGTGCTGGGACTGGTGGGCATTTGGCATCATCAGCCTTCACCTGCCTTGGTCAGGGGCTACTTCTCTCACAGCTCCCTGAGCTAAGCCAGAGAGTCCAACAGGCAACCCTTCAGCTAATGGCCGGCTCCCTCCTTGGCTGTTTTCATGGATACGATCATAGAATCATTTTGTTTGGAAAAGACCTTTAAAACCATTGAGTCCAAACATCCTCCTGACTCTGCTAAGTCTGGTGCTAAGCCATGTCCCTCAGAACAGCTCTGCAGCATTTTTAAACACCTCTAGAGATGAGGGTTCAACCACCTCCCTGGGGAGCCTGTTCCAGTGCTTGAGAACCTAAAATCTACCTTTCTCCAGCTTAAAACTGTTGCCTTTAGTCCTACCCCTTCAAGCCTTTCCCACCAGTTCTTCCCTAGCCTTCCTGTAGGTCCCTTTCAGATACTGAAATACAGCTATAAGGTCTCCCTGGAACCTTCTCTTCTCCAGGCTGAAGAGCCCCAATTCTTTCAGCCTGTTTTTGTAGGAGAGGTGCTCCAGCCCCCTGATCACCTTTGTTTCAGTGAGTTGGAGAGAGGCAGAAGGTCTCCACTCAGCCTCCTCTTCTCCGGGTTAAACAACCCCAGCTGCCAGGGGAGGTTCAGGCTGGATGTTAGGAAGTTCTTCCCTGAAAGAGAGATTGGCCATTGGAACGTGCTGCCCAGGGAGGTGGTGGAGTCACCATCCTTGGAGGTGTTCAGGAAGAGCCTGGATGAGGCACTTGGCGCCATGGTCTGGTTGATTAGATAGCGTTGGGTTGGACTTGATCTCTGAGGTCTTTTCCAACCTGGTTAATTCTGTATTTTATTCCCTCAGCTGCTCCTCACAAGCCCTGTTCTCCAGACCCCTCACCAGCTTCGCTGCCCTTCTCTGGATGCCCAAGCAGTGGCTGGCGCGACGGGGGAGCGTAGCCCCCTCGCTAACCAGCCCCCGCCTCAGGCGAAGCACGGTCGCTCGAAGGCAGCTGAGAGCCGCAGCCCTGAAGCCAGCCCCGCGCCCCGCTCCCGCCTCCCGCCCAACGCCCCGCGCAGCGGGGGGGCGTGGCGGGGGCGTGGCGGCCCGCGCGGCCGGATGTTGTTGTTGTTGTTCCTGCCCCGCCCCTCCGCCCTCCCCTCGCGGAGGGTGACGGACGGGCGCTTCCTCACCCGGAGCCACCGCCGCCGCCTGAGCTGCTGCCGCTGCTTCGCCGCGGCTCCGCTGCCAGCAGCCCCAGCACCGGGGCGTCCCCGCCGCCCCACCTCCCCACACACTCTTCCCCCCCCCCCGCCTCTCCCCGCCGTCCTCCGCGGCCGGCCCCGTCGCGTCGCCCCGGCTCCTTTCTCTCAGCGGACGCCCGGGCCCGGCCATGGCGGACTTTGACGAGATCTACGAGGAAGAAGAGGACGAAGAGCGAGCGCTGGAGGAGCAGCTCCTGAAGTACTCCCCCGACCCGGTGGTGGTTCGCGGCTCCGGCCATGTCACCGTGTAAGGGCCGCGCTGGGGCCTGCGTGGCTGGGGCGGGCGGTGGAGGCCTGGGCGGCGGGACGGGGGCGGCTGCGTGCCGGGCCTGGGGGGCGGCTGCGGCCGGTGGCGCCAAGTCGGCTCTTACAAGTTGGGGCAAGTCGGGGAGGTGGGCGGAAGGAGCCCCGGGCCGATCGTGCATGCCTTCCTCCCTTCCCCCGACGTCCGTGGGACTGCGAGAGGGCTCTCCTGGGCTCCGCCGGGTAGCCTGGGACTTGCGAGCGGATGTAAACCTCTAACGAGGCGCTGGGGAAAGAGGACTGTCTTGGGCTGTGACTGGCTGAAGAATGTGAAGTATTTGTCCGAAGTGATGAGCTGTCAGGAAGTAAGGTGCCCCGTGTTTGTGTTCCTGTGTATAACAGGTATATGCCGGCACATGACCGGCTGGACCATTGCTTGGGATTGTTTATGTATCCGTTTCCCACTCCCATTTCACGTGTGGCTGCTAATACAGTTCTGCAGACTTTTAGGAAAGCAAAGTTGTTTGTGAGTCACGTAGGTACCTGTAAAATCATGTTAAGGTGTGGTTGATATGTTGTGTTTCATCGTGTTTAGTCTGGGAGTGACTGTGAGTTTTGTTTGGTATCTCTGACAATCTAGCAGCAAGAGACCATAAGTTAGTGCAGTACTTCTCAGCAACTTAACAGATGAGGGTGTCTTTCCCTCAGTTAGTTCTGTCAGGCTCACTCTACTGAAGTGTGGTTGACAGTTTTGATGTGCAGTTTCAGAGTTTTCTCTCAGCCTGGAGACAAAATGCAGTCGTGCAAATTGGTTATTAGTATTCATTAATGCTAGAAGAACTAGGCTTGCAGTAGAAGAATAGAAGTTGAAGGTATTGTGGTCTGCTGCTCTGAGTCTCATGAACTCCACTTTTTTCAGATGCTGACTTGTCCAGAAGTCCAGGGTTAAATTTAGAGTAGCTTTGTGGCACTTTGGTATGTTACTGACTTACTGTTTGGTTGGCATGAAGTAACACAGGCAGGCAGTGCAGTTTGCTGTCTGGTTAAAAACAGGATGTAGAACATGATAGACTGGCTTGGAAGGATGTGGATGGGAAGGAGGCTGAGGAGGCCCTGTAAGGGAATGGATGCATGTAACTGAAGTCTTCAGCATATGACTCTGTTTATTGTAAAGGAAAGTTGTTCCCATCCCATGGCTGGTAGCCATAGCCTGTGTCTGGTAAATGGAACAAACCTACAATTAGATAACTTTCATCTTAGCCAATACAAAAGTAAAGAACTGGTTTCTTCCCCAATACTGGAAGGTCAGTTGTGTGAGATGAGAGCAGGGCCCGTTAGTGGAGTGGTGAGGAAGCTTTCCTAGCATACCTATGACTGGTAAGGGCGTTGTGGTTGAAGAATGATTGCCTCATTAATTGTTCATTAATGACCACTAGCTCATTATTGCTTTTAAGATCTTCTTTAGGTTTTAGATGCGCAATGAGCTGTGAGCACGTACCTCCAAAGTGAGGCAATTGATGGGAGACCTTAAGGTGGCTACAAGAAAGCTGGGGAGAGACTTTTTGAGGGTGTCAGGGAGTGACAGGACCAGGGGAATGGAGAAAAAAATAGAAATGGGTAGATTCAGATTAGATGTGAGGAAGAAGCTCTTCCCCATGAGGGTGGTGAGGCACTGGAACTGGTTGCCCAGGGAGGTGGTGGAAGCCTCATCCCTGGAGGTTTTGAAGGCCAGGCTGGATGAGGCTCTGAGCACCTGCTGTAGTGTGAGGTGTCCCTGCCCATGGCAGGGGGGTTGGACCTGGCTGATCCTTGAGGTCCCTTTCAACCCTAACAGTTCTATAATTCTATGATGGTCATCTACTTTCTTCCTCAAGCCAGGTGTGGAAATTGCACTAAGCAGCATCAACCACTTTTACCTTTGTACAGCCTGGATAATTTTTTGCCAATAATCAAGAAGCTTATTATTAAAAGTTAGATCACTGTCAGAACATTCACTTGGTGGATTTAAGGAATAGGTCAAATCCTGTGGATAGAATGAATTGCTCTTGCCTGGTATAAAAGCAGGGATGGGTTTTGAAGGTCTGACTAAATTTATCAGCAGTTAAGCAAACACTGGATTGATCTGTCCCTGGCTTTGCAGTTTGCTCCTGCCGTGTGTGTATTTAAACAGAAGCTCTCTTTTCATCCTCTATTGTCATATCCTTTCTGATCTTGCATAGAAGTCATCATGTTGAGTTTGAAATATGTCATTTCCATGACTACAGATTAATGTCAGAAAGCTGTTTGGTATTACTTGATTTCATCCAACAGACAATGGAGGTGTGTGAGAGTCCTTTCAGAGATGAGCAGTTAAAAGCAATCAAAGGAAAGCAGGTAAACCTTATGCAAATAAAACATACAAAGGCCTTACCTTTCTAGGCTGTGGGGCTTTTGTTTAGCAAGAAGAGTTTTCTTCTTAAACAACTCACTGTTGGGAGCATGCTACACACAACTGTAGGAGTTCTTTTTTCCCTTTTTTAACATTGGTTTTTAATTTTCCAGCTAAACTATTCGTGCCAGCAGAGTTTTGATAGCTTTGTAGTTGGGAAATAATATTTGACCTAGTTTCCTGCAACTGGAGGTTATCTCTTCTGACATCAAGAAACTTGAAAGCTGAGAAAAGAACAGAACTTTACTTACAGCTGAACTGAAAGTCCAAGGTGTTTTTTATTCTCAAGTCATGTTAGGCTAGAAAGAGAGGTACGTGATGAGTTGGAAGCCACAGAGAGTATTTGTGATTGGTGGCTGACTTCAGTGATTGCTTACTTCTGCTTTCCTCTTCCTCAGCCATTTGAGACATAAGTGCCTTAGATAGCTGAGACTCTATTAGCCAGCATATTGGATTTATTAGCCCTTCCCAGTGCCAGAATGAAGGAGAGCTGTTGTGATGTGCTAGTGAATGCCTTTCTGTGCTGTTAGTCATCTTAGTGCATTGTGTGTTGATGCAAGAGGGGGGAAGAAACCCTTGCAAAATACATCTGCTCTAAAGTAATTATTTTTTCTATTAAACCTAGTCTGCTTATATATTTTTTTTGAACCTTACTCTGTATTGAGGAGATAAGGACAAGCAGGGCTAGGTGAGAGTTATGGATGGAGAATGTTATGATTTGTGGCATATGTATTGGTTTTGTAAGGGTTGGGAACATATGCAGCTGAAGAGTATTGTTGAAAGCAATGGAAAAATGGTTTAGTGCCCCCTTAAGAGATGACAAATTGCAAGAGGGTAGTGTGTGGCAGTTTTATGTGTTAGGAAAATGAAGATGTGAGCTGCAAGTTGAGGAAAGGTTGTAGGCTGGTCATGTCCTATAGTGTACACTTCTGTGCTTTGGGGTTTCTACCTTTCACCATTTCCTTCACTGTACACAAAGGGAGGAACTCGGCTGAACCTTACAAGCAGAGTCATGTTTAAGAAACACTTTTTCAGGTTCCAGAAAGGCTTAGGTTGGAAGGTACCTCAGAGATGATCTACTCCAACCTCCCCACCAGGTGCAGGGACACCTCTCAACTAGACTCAACTGCTCAAGGCCTCGTTCAACCTGGCCTTGAATGCCTCCAGAGAGGAGTCATCAACCACCTTCCTGGGCAGCCTATTCCAGAGTCTCACCACCCTCATATTGGAGAAGATCCAGTCTAACCCTGCTCTCCCTCAGCTTCAAACCATTCCCCCTTGTCCTATTGCTTGATACTCTTAAGAAAAGTCCCTCTGCAGCCTTCTTGTAGGATCTCTTTAAGTATTGGAAGGTAGCTCTAAAGTTCCCCTGGAGTCTTCTCCGGGCTGAATAACCCCAGCTCCCTCAGCCTGTCCTCATAGAAGTGCTGCAGTCCTTGGATAATCTTTGTGGCTCTCCCCTGGGCTTGTTGTGTCCTCTTTATGCTGGGGACAGCAGAACTGGATGCAGTATTCATGGTGGGGTCTCAGCAGAGCAGAATAGAAGGGCAGAATCCCCTCTGTGAAGCGAGAAGGTACTCATGCGTGAGGTGGATGTGATCTGTTGAAGACGGGGATGTAGAATGGGAAAAGCATAGAGCAAGCAGAGATCCAGCACAGGGAATGTAGTGCTGTACTTTGTGAGGACAGCTTGAGGAAATGCATCTCCAAAGTATTGATTTCCATTGTTTGATTTGTGAGATGCTTTTTGCTGCTTTCTTTGTAAGAGCTGTTACATCTTTGTAGTGAATGTGTAGTAGTGTTCTGTGGCGTTTCCAATACCTGAATTTCCAGATTGCGGCTTGCAGTCGAGAGTAATAATACTGAGCTCACACAAATGCTTAACCAGAGCTTTTAATGCAGGGAGTCACCCTTTGGGTTTGGGCTCGCTTTTTTTTTTTTTTTTACTACCTGTGGATGGTGACAAAGCTGTAAAATGGAAAGCTCAGAACAATACTGGGAGCTGGTTGAGTTAGCTTTGATGTTTTAGTTTTGCTGCTCCACCATGTATTGGACATTGTCACATACCTTGCATGTGACAGACTCAGGCTGTGCCAAGGGAGGTTTAGGCTGGATGTTAGGAAGAAATTCTTCCCAGCAAGAGAGATTGGCCATTGGATGTGCTGCCCAGGGCGGTGGTGGAGTCACCATCGCTGGAGGTGTTTAGGAAGAGCCTGGATGAGGCCCTTGGTGCCATGGTTGAGTTGATTAGCTGGTGCTGGGTGATAGGTTGGACTGGATGATCTCAAAGGTATTTTCCAACCTGCTTAATTCTGAATTCTTAATCTCATTACTTCTAACTTCGCCAAATTGTAACTGTATTGGTCAGAAGCTTCTGTATCTCCCTCTGCCTTGTAAATTCAAATGCCTTTACAACTTTTCCAGTAGGGTTGTCTTTGCCTGGCATGGCCTTTGCAGTCTCTGTGAATATTTGCCTGGTTTTGATGAAACTGAACATTTGAATACTTCTGGACCGTGCATTCACAAAAATAGCCTTGTTTCTGTTTTCCCAGCAGACTGACCAGGCCTTTCCCTGCAGTGACAGCTTTTTGTCACTTAACCAAAGCAGGGAGACTTCCTTGTGCCTTTTAACTTACCTGCTCCTGCCTCTGAGTGAGCAGCTTCCTTGGTATGCTGAGCAGAGGGACAGCTGAAATCCTGTCTTCTCTCTTGGTTAAGGGAACAGCTTTGTTGGAGCTCTTGCAACAAGAGCTGCTTTGACCTAAATCATCCTTGTAATTGGCCATTCCCTTATTGCTCAGATTTATATTTAATTCCATTATTCTTTTCTGGCTGTTGAGACATCAAGTGCATGAAGATTATTCTTTGAAGAGACATCTCTGTAGGCATCTCTCTGATTTGATGAATTATGTAGTAAAATGATGGTACCTTTTAGTTCTGGGACTTCTGATGCAGCTGTGTATCTTGAGCTTGAAGTCATTTCCAAGCTTGGCTTTAGTTTCCAATTCAACCTACTGGCAATTTTAAGTAGCTTAACTGATAGGGCAGGAACTTCTTTGTGCCATTTACATGACTTGCCCAGCACTTGGTTTCACTCAGGATTTTGGGGAAAGGGTGGATGGTCCTCCTGTTGTGGAGGAATTAACAGGGTTTTCAGTGGTAGGGGTGTGATTGCAATAGCTGTGAGTTTTCTTTGGGCTGTTTTGAAGTAGTAAACTTGCCATGTGTTTCTCTGCCTAACAGTTTTCATTTGTTACTTAACCACTCCTGAAGGATTTGTGGGAGTTGCAGAGCTACTGTTCTGATTACAAATACTCAAATGTGCTAGGTATAATAAACAAATATGCTGGGTGTAATAAACAATGCCAGGTAACTTACCTCAGCCTTGCAATCATAGAATTGTTAGGGTTGGAAGGGACCTCAAGGACCATCCAGTTCCAACCTCCCTGCCATGGGCAGGGACACTTCACACTACAGCAGGTTGCTCACAGCCACATCCAGCCTGGCCTGAAAAACCTCGAGGCATGAGGCTTCCACCACCTCCCGGGCAACCTGTGCCAGGCTCTCACCACCCTCATGGCGGGGAAGAACTTCTTCCTCACATCCGATCTGAATCTCCCCATTTCTAGTTTTGTTACACCCCCCCCCCCCCAATCCTATCACTCCCTGACACCCTCAAAGTCCCTCCCCAGCTTTCTTGGAGCCCCCTGCAGATACTGGAAGGCCACAATAAGATCTCCTTGGAGCCTTCTCCTCTCCAGACTGAACAGCCCCAACTCCCTCAGTCTGTCCTCACAGCAGAGCAGCTCCAGCCCCTCTGCTCCTCCTCGTGGCCCTTCTCTGGACACCTTCCAGCACCTTCAGATCCTTCCTGGAACAGAGGCTGCAGAACTGGACCCAGAGCTCCAGCTGTGGTCTCAGCAGAGTGGAGCAGAGGGGGAGAATCCCCTCCCTGGCCCTGCTGGCCACACTTGTCTTGCTGCAGCCCAGGTGCTGCTTGGTGCTCTGTGCTGCAAATACTCACTGCTGGCTCCTGTTGAGCTTCTGATCCACCAGCATGCTCAGGTCCTTTTCTTCAGGGCTGCTCTCAAGCTAGTCCCTGCCCAGCCTATATCAGTGCTTGGGATTGCCCTGACCCAGCTGCAGGACCTTGCCCTTGGTCTTTTTGAACCTCATGAGGTTGTCACGGGCTCACCTCTCCAGCCTGTCAAGGTCCCTCTGGATGGCCTCCCTTCCCTCCAGGGTGTCTGCTGCACATTGCTGCAATTGATGATGCTGTTGTGATATGAACCAGGAGAACATTATGAGGTGTTTGCATGCATTTGGATTATTTACAATTCTGGTAAGATCTTCATTTTGGTTTTTCAGGTTTGGGCTAAGCAACAAATTTTGAAGCAGAATTTCCTTCATCTTTAACTGGAAAGGTCAGTATCTGTGGCTGGCAGCTTGGAAGTAGCGTTAACATATTACAGAAATGAGTTGCATGTGTAGAGCATTGTAAGAGTAGTAAATCTCTGCTGTGGTACTGGATTTGTAATACATACTGTAATGTTTTTTTCTCCCCTTGTAGGTTGCACCTGAAGAATTCAAAGCCAGCATCAGCAGAGTTAACAGCTGTCTTAAGAAGAACCTTCCAGTTAATGTACGATGGCTACTATGTGGATGCCTTTGCTGCTGCTGCACTTTAGGTTGTAGTATGTGGCCAGTTATCTGCCTCAGTAAAAGAGTAAGTTGAATTCCTTGATAATTAGAATTGCTCTGGGTTTGTTCTCATTCTGTGGTTTGTGTGAGCTAGGACCTGCTCAAATCACTTTGGTTTCATACGCTCTGGTGTCAGCTGTCTGTCATACTTCGAGGTCTTCTCCAACCTTGTTGATTCTATACTAAACTTAAAACAGACACCAATCAGTGCTTGGAGCTTACAACTCAGCGAGTGGTAGCGTGGCTGAATGTGTCTGTTAGAGCCAACTGCTGTACAGCACTTCAATAATATTAAAGAAGGCCAGTGGCATCTTGGGGTGGGTTAGAAGGGTGGTGGTTATCAGGGTGAGAGAGGTTCTCCTCCCCCTCTACTCGCCCTGCTGAGGCCATATCTGGAATATTGTGACCAGTTCTGGGCCCCTGAGGTCAAGAAAGACCTCAGGGAACTGCTTGAATGAGTGCAGCACTGAGCCACAAAGATGCTGCAGGCCGTGGAAGATCTTCATGCTGAGGACAGGCTGAGGGAGCTGGGTTGGAGCAGAGGAGCCTGAGGCAGCCTGAGGGCTGCCCTCATTGCTGGTGATAAAGATGTGCAGGGCAGTGTGGGGAGGACAGAGCCAGGCTCAGCTCAGGGATGTCCAATGTTAGGAGAAGAGGCAGTGGGTGCAAGCTGGGGCAGAGGAGTAAAAAGGAGAGAGGCATCTGCATATGATGTTTTTTAATTGTTGTTATTACAATTATGAGTTTTTCAAGCAAACTTGGAGTAAATTTGGGAGAATTTTTGCCAGCATTGGGATAAACCTAATAAAAGCCCACTAGCAGGTTTATTGCAGCAGAGCAAATCCATTTAGTGCTTTGCTGGGATGGGAACAGTAGAGTGAACCTTCCTGTTGCTTCTGTTGGCACATGCATAAAAGTTGTCCTTGGCTTAGTCCTGTTTTACTGTTCTGCAAGGAGTCTCTGTGCCTTCCCAGCCTCTCCTCACTGTTCTGTTCTTTTTTCCACTTCATGGCAAGACTTCTGTATGTTCTGTCTTATAGAACAACCTCTTAATGCTACAAATGGTGTGCAGTTCAGTACACTGATGAACATCACTGTGAGTTTCTTGATCAAAGGCCTCATTTCTCAGAGTCAGTAAATCAAGGAATTCTGAAAAACAAAAACAACCCCCAAAAAAGGCATTTCTAGGCTGAACATTGTTCATAAGAAACTCTTCACTTTCTGGTATCATCTAACTAAGTTTTTAAGGTCAGGCTGGATGTGGCTCTGGGCAACTTGCTGTAGTGTGAGGTGTCCCTGCCCATGGCAGGGGGGTTGGAACTGGCTGATCCTTAAGGTCCCTTCCAACCCTGACAATTCTGTGAACTTTGTGTTAAGCTCTTAATGCTTAGTCCCTTTGAGAGACTATTTAAGGCTAGTTTTAATTATATGAAGAATAAGGCAGAAAAGCCTCCTGGTGACATTGGAGTCTGTGAAGAAAAAAACAAATGTTGGCACCAGTATGAATTATACCAAAGCCTAAGTTTCCTATCTCTGAGCTGTCAAACTGCTAAGTCCCCTGTGGCATGATTGTATGTCCATATCCTGAAAGTCTGCTACAACAAATTGTGGTTTACTCATTTCTTCAGCAGACAAGCACACTGAGAGTGTTGGGGTTGTTCAGTCTGGAGAAGAGAAAGCTCCAAGGAGGCCTAATTGTGGCCTTCCAGAATCTGAAGGGGGCTACAAGAAAGCTGGGGAGGACTTTTGAGGGTGTCAGGGAGTGATAGGACTGGGGGGAATTGAGCAGTGGACTCATTTTTTGTTGCTCTCATAATCTGCTGCTGTAGCAAGAAATGATAGCAGGGATGTCATGTGGTAGAGGGTGATGTCACAAACCCTCATCTTCTAAACTCTGGCTTCTTAATGTATTACCAAAAGTCACAAATATCAACATTTTCTACATTGCTAAACAAGGCCAGATAAAAAGCAAGAGCTCGTGGTATGTGGGGCCATAAAACAGAGCTTGATGGTGAGGAAGGAGGTTCTGTGTGGGAACCTGGTGGAGCAACAGAGAAGGGCTTCTGTTTGAAGTTTGTGTGGAAAGGAGTTAAGGTAAACTCCAAAAGGATGAATCTGTAAAAAGAAAAAAAGCAATCCAAACATGGATGCTCTGTTCAGAGGAGGAGAAAGGTTAGTGATGTAACTGTTGCTGTAATATACAGACTGCATAAGGACAGAAGAGTCCCAGAAAGAGAATGGTCAGCAGGAACAAGGACAGAAATCTAAAGCTCACCTTCCAGAAGTCATCCTAGAGGTTTGTTGACCCAGATTGTCAGTAGGTGTTGCATATCTCCTGATAAAGTTGATACCAAGAGACATTTAAGGTGCTTCCCACCTCTTCATCCTCTTCAAATGGGGTGACTCTGGCTCAGGCTCTGATTTCCAGCATTGAGGTCAGGATTCAGTTGCCTAAACACAGCATCCTGTGGCACTGTGGATGGCACAGTGTTGCAATGCACTGATGGCACTGAATAATTGTCTAGGCAGTTTGATTATTCCTCCAGAGCATTTCAGTCAGTCTGGAGGCTTCAGGTCTTGTGGCAGCATCATTTGTCCATGTCAGCAGCACTAAATGGATGTCTGCTTCGAGTGTTCTGTCAGACAGAGAACACAAAACTCAAGCATCTGGGGGGTATTGTGTTGAGAGTAATCAACTTGAGTTCTTAAAGACAAACTAAAAGGGATAAAAATGCTTCTCCAAACTACAGCTCTTGATCTTGGACCTAGGTGGGAGAGACTTACTCTGGTGGAGAAGGTAAGGAGGAAAGCTGTGAAATGTTTTCAAAGGCATATTTGCAGAGTTGCTTGTGTAGGAGTGGGTGGATTCACCATTTCTTACTACACCCAGATCAGGAAAGTACAGTGATTTAGATCCTTTAAATCCCTCTTACCTGGAATTGAAGGTTTTGTACCTATGAAGGTCTCAGCACTGAATTGCATCCACAAGCTTGTAAGGTTTTTCTTTTATGCAGGACTGTGCATCAGTTTATGTCAAAGGGCTATGACAAGTGCAGGAAACTAATGCTGTGTATTTTCCTCTAAGTGAGGAAAGTGAGAAATCATGATGTAAATGACCTGGAGCTGCTCTGACAACAGCTGTAAACACAGCCTGCTGCTTCTAGGATCCAGTAGAACTGTGAGAAAAAGCAACTTGATATTCTGCTACTGAAAGAAAATGTAAATCCATAAACTGATTGTTGCTAGTGCCACAGTTTTGCTGATACACAGCAGACTGATGTTGGGAAGTAATCATGTCTCAATTCTTGTACTACTGCTCATCTGTGCCTTGGAAGAGGGTTGTGTTGATCAAGTAATCTTCCATTCTTTGACTTCTTCAGGTCTCCTTTCACTGGCCAGACTCCAGCCATAGGTATAGTCTCAATAGGTAGGATTAATTTCTTGGGGAAGTGGAGACCCAAGCTGATGTGTGCATGTTTCTTCCCTTCAGCTTTTAAGTAGAAGGAATTCTTTCCCACTGGTGCCTGCACCCTCAGCAGGTTTGCAGATGACACCAAGCTGTGTGGTGGATTCACCTGAGGGCAGGGATGGCATCCAGAAGGATCTTGACAGGCCTGAGGTTCAACAAGTAACAGTGCAAGGTCCTGCACCTGGGTCAGGCCAGTCCCAGGCAAAAAGCCAGGCTGGGTGCAGAGTGGGTTGGGAGCAGCTCTGAAGGAGGAGACTTGGGGGTGTTGGTTGCTGAGAAGCTCCCCATGAGCCAGCAGTGCCCTCATGCAGCCCAGCAGGCAGCTGTGTGCTGGGCTGCAGCCAGAGGAGTGTGGGCAGCAGGGCAAGAGAGGGGATTCTGCCCCTTCACTCTGGTCTGCTGAGACCCTGCCCAAATACTGCCTCCAGTTCTGGTGTCCTCAGCAGAAGAAGGACACAGAGCTGTTGGAGAGAGTCCAGAGGAGGACCACAAAGATGATCCAAGAGCTGGAGCAGCTCTGCTGTGAGCACAGGCTGAGGGACCTGGGGGTGTTCAGCCTGGAGAAGAGAAGACTCTGGGGGGACCTCAGAGCTGCCTTCTAGTACCTGAAGGGATCCTGCAGGAAGGCTGCAGAGGGACTTCTCCTCAGGGTGTCTGGAGCCAGGCCAAGGGGGAATGGTTTGAAGTTAAGGGAAAGCAGGGTTAGACTGGATCTTAGGAAGAAGTTTTTCATTATGAGGGTGGTGAGACTCTGGAATAGGCTGCCCAGAGAGGTTGTGGCTGCCTCCTCCCTGGGGCCGTTCAGGAACAGGCTGGATGAGGCCTTGAGCAGCTGAGTCTAGTTGAGAGGTGTCCCTGCCCATGGTGGGGGGATGGAGTAGATGATCTCTGATGTCCCTTCCAACCTGAGCCATTCTTTGATTCCATGAAATACAAGACAGACAAATAGTTTTGTTGCAGCAAGCCAACCAAGCGGGATCGTTTCTGAAGGACACAGTTGCTTGCTTCTGATACAAAGAAAGTAATTTTTACTCAGAAGGACCAATTAAAAGCTGCCTGTTTTAATGAGGCTGAATCAGTCTACCACTCTTTTAAACTGCTGGTCTGCTTTACAACTCTTTTTTTTTCAGAGGAACCTTTCTTTAAGGTTCACATAGAATCACAGAGTTGTCAGGGATGGAAGGGACCTCAAGGATCATCCAGTTCCACCCCCCTGCCATGGCCAGGGATGCCTGACACTAGAGCAGGCTGCCCAGAGCCACATCCAGCCTGGCCTTAAAAGCTTCCACACAGACAAAATGAAAGCTGAAGCTTCAGAGTTTGAAGTTACAATCATCCTCTTAATCTTTCTCTGTATTCTGTGTTTTTCACCACCTTTTAATGACTTCTTGCTATCACAGATGTAAACAGGAGCTTTGAAATACCAAATTAACCAGGTTGGAAAAGACCTTTGAGATCATCCAGTCCAACCTATCACCCAACACCATCTATCAGCTAAACTGGCACCAAGTGCCTCCAAGGCTCTTCTTAACACCTCCAGGGATGGTGACTCCACCACCTCCCTGGGCAGCACATCCCAGTGGCCAATCTCTCTTTCTGGGGAGAATTGATTCCTAGCATCCAACCTGAACCTCCCCTGGCACAGCTTGAGACTGTGTCCTCTTGTTCTTGAAAGTTTGTGTGCAATGGGAACATTTGCTTATTTTCTTTCTCTGGGTTTGTCTCTGAAGTCAGTAGGTGCTTCAAACTCAGAGTTTATTAAGTCACAGACACTTGCAAGCTTAATTGTTCATTATATCAGTTTAATGCATTTCCATGCAATGAAAGCTTTCCCTTTGCTGTATTTTTCTTTTCGGTGGCTCGTTCAGTGCCAGTGTTGGAAGTCTTTGTATTGCTTCCTTTCTTCTTTTGCATTGAGGTATTTGAGAAAAAGCCTGCTACTCTTCACCAGCAGAATAAATGCTCCATTTGATTCAGTATCTTACTGCCTCTCCTTTTTTTATGTGGCTTTGATTCGATTTTAGTGAACAAAAGCTGCGAGAAAGTTGGAGGAAATAGAGTCCCTTGTTTGCAGAGATCATCAATGATCTTCCACAGTTTTTCTTGTAGCTCATACCATCCTTTCTGGGACAAGCTCCAGATTGTACAAATGAACATGGAGCTTTTAAGTTACTGCTCTTTAAATTAAAAAAAAAGAATGACATAATGAATTATAATTCCAAAAGCACTCCAGGCGAGGTGCCCATTTGAAGCCACTTTCTCAAAAGGAATTGACACTCATTTTCTGCCTCAACTAAATGCTGTGGTTCCCAATGTGCAAAGAGGGTAAATAATTTCAAGAGGAGCAGTAACAATGAACGCTGTGCTAGAATGGCAGTACTGCCTGATTCCTTCCAAGCTGGTATTGTACATGGCAATTGCCTGTTTCAGAAGGTTCCTGGCCAATCTCTTTAAAATGAATAGAGTGAGATATTTAATGGTGAGCTCTACCAATACATTCAAGAGCTACTGGTTTGTTTGTGAATTCCCACAAAGCTGCAGAATGCTGCTTAAGCCTCTTGTCATTAGTTGTCACTTATGTAGCAGTTTACATCTTCAGAGTGCTGTATAAACATTACAGCTAATTACAACTTCCAAAAGTATTGATGAAATTAAATATGTGGTGGTGAAGGGGCTGGAATGAATGTTCTTAAATGCCGTAGTGGATGATGCTGATCATACAATGCACTGGCTCAGTTCATTGAAGCTGGGAATCTATTACACTTCTCTTTAAGACTGAGGGAAGTCTTTTTCTCCTCTGCCTGTCTGCCAGGGACCTGGCATTAGAGATACTCTAATACCATAATGCTTTTTCAAGCAGGTCCTCAAGGCAACTAAGTAAGGATGAAGATACCTGGGTTTTGAAGTCTGTTGTGACAACTGACATTGTACTTAGGAGTTTATTATGTTTACACTAAGACACCTGATCTCTGTATTGGCTCTGTGCAGCTTATTAAAGCTTTTCAAGTAGAACATTCTTGATCATAGAATTGTTAGGGCTGGAAGGGACCTCAAGGATCAGCCAGTTCCCACCCCCCTGCCGTGGGCAGGGACACCTCACACTAGAGCATTGTCTTCAAGTCTGTTCAGAGTCATACTTTAAAGGTATTATTTTAAAAATTATTATTTTTATTTTATTCTATTTTTATTGTTATTGTATTGGTTTGGGTTTATTATTTTAGTATTAGCTATGAAATAAAAGCATTAAAAGAGTTGGAAGCCTGAGCTGTGGCATATTATTTCTTTTGCAATTGTTCACTTGTCATTTTGGTCAGAAGAGTCAATGAGTCCTCCATATACTGAACTTCAAGTGGCAAAGCTTGTGGTACACTGTAAATGTGAAATCCTCATGTGCATAGCTCTGATTATTCTATCACTAGTTCTTCCTCTATCTGAAGTCAGATTTTACTTCCTTCAGGGCATCCTCTAAAGCTTTATCAGTTTTTCCCATGCTTTCCTGAAGGGCAGAGTAGTGAGTTGGTAGATAAGAAGGTGTAGGAGCTGATAGATCTCCCACCTCTTTTAGTCTGCAAACCTGCTGGGGTGGGTCAGAGCAATAAAGATTGGTGTGGAAGATACCTAAAAGTGTCAGTGAAACAGAAAAGATTACTTTGTTCTTTATAGGTCACCTGCAGATCCTTTAGCATTACAAAAATACATTTTCTGAAGTGAATTTTCTCAGTTTCCTGTCTTCTTCAGAAAAGGGTTTGTGTTAGTCTGACATGCAGCGTGTATCTTTGGTTTCTATAGGGAATGTGCTAAGTGGTGTTTAAAATGTAATTGCATTTGTAATTAAGAGTGATACCTTGGAACATTCTAATGCTAATCAAAATAATGCATGTGGGAGGAACGTTTTCATCTTGTAGCACCTTCTGCGTTCTTACGGCTGAGCTACATAGAAGGGACCATAGATCATAAAGTGATTTGGGTTTAATATTGCTTTTTGTGTTCAATTTGACACATCTCTGAAAAAAAATCCAGCTGTGAGCTGGTTAAGGTTTGCATTGAGCTCTTTTGAAGAACATGCTAAAAGATTTCTAGCCAGCTGTCAGATCATAGAATCCTAGAATGGCTCAGGTTGAATGGGACCTCAGAGCTCATCTCCTCCAACCTCCCCACCATGGGCAGGGACACCTCTGAGCTAGACTCAGCTGCTCAAGGCCTCATCCAACCTGGCCTTTACCACCCCCAGGCAGAAGGCAGCCACAGCCTCCCTGGGCAGCAAATTGCCCAACCCAGATGCAGGCCCTGTCACTTGGACTTGTTGAACCTCATGCAGTTGGCACTGGTCCACTTCTCAAACCTGTCAAGATCCTTCGGGATTCCAGCCCTGCCCTCAAGTGTGATTTGGAAATCAGTTTGGGAAGGATTGTTTTTCAAAAGTCTGCCTTTAGCAAGTTGCAGATGGTGCCAAACAGGAGAGCAAATGCAAACACTGAGGAGATACAGAATACACAATTAACCAGGTTGGAAAAGACCTTCAAGATCGAGTCCAACCTATCACCCAACACCATCTGATCAACTAAACCAGGGCACCAGGTGCCTCATCCAGGCTCTTAAACACCTCCAGGGATGGGGACTCCACCACCTGCCTGGGCAGCACATTCCAATGGTGATTCTCTCTTTCTGTGAAGAATTTCTTCCTAACCTCCAGCCCAAACCTCCCCTGGCACAGCTTGAGACTGTGTCCTCTCCTTCTGTCGCTGGCTGCCTTGGAGAAGAGACCAGCCCCCGCCTGGCTACAACCTCCCTTCGGGTAGTTGTAGAGAGCAATGAGAGTCTGAATGCAAAATTACCTGACATTCATAGGACAAAATGAAGTAGGAAGCACCTCACTGAACACTGATCTGTTAAGACTGGTACTGTAACCCAAGCAAAAGTAGCATAGGCTGCTGGCAAGGGTGAGGTAGTGACACTTTGTGCCTCTTGCATCTTCTCGGGGTAGGCTTGCTCTGGGATGTGTTTACTTTTCCACTTTATTCAACAAGAGTAAAGTGTTATATTCTGGTTAAGTGGAGCACTCTCAGTGACTCAAACACTATGTATGAAGAAAGTAACTTGTTGTTTAGCAATGACAAACCCCAAGTAGTTCAGGAAGCAGGGCTGCTGACAAAGCAGTTGGGAGGATGAGGGGAGGCAGCTCCTCTCCAAAAGAGGAGACCAAAGGGTTGACAGGTCTGCTGCCATGTCAAATATCACATGGGAAGTGGCTTGGTATTTGTACCTCAAAGATTGCTTTTGCTTAATTTTGGAATAAATGACAGAATTTGGAGCAATGATGGTGCTGAAAAATGTTTGTATGTTTTTTTGTGGGTTTTGTTTGTTTATTTGCTTTTAAGTAGCCAGATTTAATTTTTCTAAATTGATTAACCAGCTGCAGGATCAACCTGCTTAGGGTTGAGTCATTCTCTGGTTCAGCCTTACACAGGCAGGGCACTGTAGAAGTCATCTCTTTCAGAGGGATCATTCCCTTCAGCATGCACACTGGTCAACTGTTGGATTTTAAAGGGCCTTCTGGAATGATTTTGTTAAGCTGTGCCTCCTTTCAGTCTCTTTGGTCCTGTAGCTTCTCTTCCATCCTTTGCCCCTGCCCTTATACTCTCTTAGCAGCAGGAGCCAAAGGCTTCCTACACACTAATAAATTAAACCTGGGAGTGTTCTTAGGAATTGATGCATTATAATTTGTACTCTTAGAGAGGTCCCTGGCAGGTCTGCATTGTGTAACAGTTCCTAGGCATTATCAGAATGCTGCAGGCACTGAGAGTGGTTTGGAGATTATGAAAACTTAACTGATAGAGATGTAAGCTGCTCCCTGCCAGCTGGCTGCAAGTGAATGGGAATGTTTCTGGGCACAGTTTCATTTCCTAATAGAGATGTAACCTGAGATTCTTTAGTTTCTCCACCTGCTCTGGCCTTGAACTGTGTTCCATAGCATACTGCTGGGTATTTTGGAAATTAGAAGGCCCAAAACAACATTGCTGTAGCCCTAAAAGAGAAGGTGGAGGTGGAAATTCCATCCACGCTTGCTTTATAATTTCCCACAGTGGATGACAGCAGAGGAGGTATTTGGTGCAGTTTCAGTTCTGCTTTCATCCCTGGTATGGTCAGTTCTTTTCTTCAGCTCTTCCTGAGATGGTGTTCTTCAGCAGCAGGTGAATGCATTAGATTGTCATGGTCAGATCTGAGGAATTTACTTGGAGGAGTTGAGGCTTCAAGGCTTTTGTTTCTTTGTAATGACAGAGAATCAGAGCTAGAATTTAATCCTAGAGTAAGAGTTACAAATCTGTCTTTACAAATTCAGGTAACAGCATTAATTATTCTGATGTTTCATAGAGCAGCTCAACATCTGCCTGCCTATGAAATGGGATTTCCCACATCTCAATCAAGCCTTCTCAAGGGAAGTGTGTTTTTGCCAAGGTCAAGACCATTTCTTCTACAAGGCTATTCCATAGTATGAACTTCCTACTCTAGTCACTGTCACCTCATTACAGAAAGCAGCTAGCTATGTTTACTTGGTGACTTAGCTCTTGTAGGGCAGCTTAGAACATCTGGTGGCTAAAATACCAAATGAGCATCTTGGTATTTTGGTTTGTCTGCATTTGAGGGGCAATTTCTCTAAGTCTTTATAATAATCAATGTTCAGAACTTTCCTTGGTAATTTCTATGCCTGCTAGTGTGGCCAGCAGTAGGGAAATCATAGAATCATAGAATTGTTAGGGTTGGAAGGGACCTTAAGGATCAGCTAGTTCCAACCCCCCCCCCGCCATGGGCAGGGACACCTCACACTGCAGCAGGTTGCCCAGAGCCACATTCAGCCTGGCCTTCAAAACCTCCAGGGATGAGGCTTCCACCACCTCTCTGGGCAACCTGTGCAGTCTCTCACCCTAGTTCTTCATGGGGAAGAACTTCTTCCTGACATCCAATCTCAAGCTACCCATTTCTAGTTTTTGTCCATTCCTCCCAGTACTGTCAGTCCCTGACAGCCTCAAAGTCCCTCCCCAGCTTTCTTGGAGCCCCCTGCAGATTCTGGAAGGCCACAATGAGGTCTCCTGGGTGCCTTCTCTTCTCCAGACTGAACAGCCCCAACTCCCTCAGTCTGTCCTTATAGAGGAGGAGCTCCAGCCCTTGCTCAATCTCATGGCACTTCTCTCATGTCCCAGCACCTCCAGATACTTCCTGTAGGTGATCCTCCCGGATCCTGTGATCCTACTCTGCACTGGTAAGGCCACACCTCAAGTACTGTGTTCAGTTTTGGTCCCCTCACTGCAAGAAGGGCAATAAAGATGGTTAAGGTTCTGCAGAACAAGTCTTGAGGGGTGGCTGGGGAATTGGAGCTGTTTAGTCTGGAGAAGAGGAGGCTGAGGGGAGCTCTTTACAACTCCCTGAAAGGAGGTTGGAGTGAAGTGAGGGTTGTTCTCCCTGGTATCAAGTGGTAGAACAAGAGGAAGTGGAGTCAGGTTGCACCAGGGTAATAGGGAAAAATTCATTACTGAAAGAGTGGTCAGGCATTGGAACAGGCTGCCCAGGGAGTCACCATCCCTGGAGGCATTAAAACAACCCTCTAGACATGGCTCTTCAGGTCATGGTTTGGTGGCTATGGTGATGTTATGTCAGTGGTTGGACTTGGTGATCTTAGAGGTCGTTTCCAACTGAAACAATTCTATGATTCAACAATTTGAGCAACCTGGTCTAGGAGAAGGTGACCCTGCCATGTCAGGGATGTTGGAACTAGATGATCTTCAAGCTCCCTTCCAACTCAAACCATTCTATGGTGCGGTGATATAGCTTCAGCATTTTTGTGGCATCAATATGGGCCTCAAAACTGTCTTCTGGCATGTTGAAAGTGAGCTTAGAGTCATGCAACTCAGTTATCATCTGGCTGTTTCATTGGTTGTGCTGATAACTAAATTTACTTGGTATAAAGTTTGTAGTCATCTGTCTGCTTGTTTGGAGAATGGATCATTCCTGCTTCCATGGATTCTCTCTTTGAGTGAGCAGATGTCCAGACCTCTGATCAGATTCTTCATCTTTCTTTCATGAAGAATTTCACTGCAAGTTCTGGCCATATGAAAATCAGCTAAAATCAGCTTTAATTGGTCTCTTTGTATGTGGAAATTTGAGCATCAAGTGTTGTTTGGTTGGTTTGGTTTGGTTTTTTTCTGGGCAGTAGTCAAAATTATTAGTACTTGTGGTAAAGTTTTATGTGAAGGAGTTTGAAAATCTCTAGGTACTATTTATTGGTCTTGTATTACCCCACGGAGCTTGGAAATCTCTAGGTACTATTTCTTGGACTAGTGTTGCACTAAGGAGATTGAAAATCTCTAGCTGCTATTTATTGGTCTTGTATTACCCCAAGGAGCTTGGAAGTCTCTCTAGGTACTATTACCTTAAGGAGTCTCTAGGTACTATTTCTCTAGAGTTGCCCCACCCTATTTCTTGGTCTAGTGTTACCCCAAGGAGTTTGAAAATCCCTAGGTGCTATTTATCAGTCTGGTGTTGCACTACGTTCATCTGTTTTGGAGTTTTCAGATGAGAAGTCAAAGATCAAATGCACGTAGCAGGAGAGTCTTCTGTTGTGCCCAGTCAGCTGTGAATAAAGTTGATAGTGAAATGTGCTGTTGTGGCTGTCCTCAAGGACAGTACTCAAATTAGCAGCATTTTGGGAGCCATGTAAGATCCTGTTGTTCAGTATGGTGCCAGTCAGTCACCGATTTACAGCAGGAGGTGAGGGGGCTTCGTGAGCTGCAAGAAGGGGCCTGTGGCTCTCAGTTCAGGTCAGGACTGCTTCTGGAGTTGTAAGCTGGCTTCACTTAGCACTGCAAAGACATGAGGGTAGTAGAACACTGGAAGAGGTTGCCCAGGGAGGTAGTTGAGGCCCCATTCTTGGAGATACACAATGTCAGGTACAACAGGGCTCTGGGCAGCCTGATGTAGTGGAGGATGTCCCTGCTGACTGCAGGGAGGGCAGGCTAGATGACCTTTGGAGGTCCCTTCCAACCTAACCCATTCTCTGATGGTGATCCAGGTAACACACTATTTGCATTCACTCCTGCCTTGTTTCTGCATGAAAAGTTCATCCTTGGTCTTCCTTTTATTTTTTTCTCCTTCCTGTCTAAGGGCAAACCTTTCTTTTACTGGGAGCAATAAACATTGGTGAAAATGCATTCTGAATTGGCCTTTTTTTTGGTAGCAGTTTGTTGTTGTTTTGTATTTGTTTTTTTCAGAAGCTCATGTCAAAGATTAATATCTTGAAAGAATCAGCTGATTTACAGGAATGTTTCATTACACATTGCAGCTCCATAGGAGAGTAGAGAGATTTATCTGCCCAAATTCTGTGGATTGCCATTAAAAACTTCCCTTTCTTGGTTTTCTTTTACAGGCTGTGTTACAAAGCATATTTTATCATTTGCTATGCCATAAAGTGTACTTGAGTTGAAATTTTAGCTTTGCTTAAATATGGAACTGGATTTTGTTTTGTTTTGTTTTGAAGAGGAGGAGGGAGAAAACAAAAAATCAATTTAAAAGCTGGCTAGTATTAAATCTTCCTAATAAGTAAGTCTCTCTCTTCCACTTAATTTGTGCTTTTGTTGTGGCTAACAAATAATTTGCTGTATGGGTTTTTCTGTACACCCATTGATAGAATATATAAGCTTGTCATCCTAGTGTGCTGGAAATGCTACACTCAAATCAAGTGTTCCTTTCTGGTTTTGTATATCCTCACCTGCTCCTCACTGTAAATCACTGAGATGTCAAGAGCAGTGATTAATTAAGCTGCACGTGCAAGTGCTTTTTTTCACCTGTCAAGCAGGAAGAAAACTTACTATAGTGAATTGTGTGACGCTGGGTAATTCATTGCCCTTTTTTAATATTATTATTCCCAGCTCTGAGGTTTGCAGAAATATTTCTGCAATCTCATTTTAATTACCATCTCTCTTTGGATAATACGGTGTGGTTTGGGAGCTGTGGCTTCCACCACGGGAAGGATTTGTCCTGAAGGCTCTGGGAAGATAAATAATTGAGGTCTGCAGGCTGCAAGTTTTTATCTCGTGGTAGTCAGATTACTTTAGACTGGGTTCTTATTTAAATAACCCAATTAATAGCACCTAACTACCTATCAGTTTCTTATTTATGTGTATGTATTGTAATATAGTTGTAATTTTAATGGAATTTGGAAAGCCTGGATATTTTTCACACTCTTTGGGGCAAACAATGAAATTAAATTGTATAGTGATCTTAATCTATTATTAAAAGCTCCTGGAAAGGAAGATTACAAGGTAGATTCAGGTTTTGAATCGGTTTTGCCATTGGTTTAGCAGCGGGTGGGCAGGCAGATGCCTGCTCAGAGTAGAACCTATTGCCATTTTTCACCATTGATAGAGTAGCCTTTCAGAGTCAATGAGCTCTGTCAATGTGAGCTTGTCAAGGCTACAACTTCATAGACCTGAGAGGCGGTTTGAGAGGTCAGCCCTTTTCAGGTTTGCTGTGATGCAAATGAACTTTAATGCTTAAACAACTATTGGAATTTTTATGTCTGCTCCTTGTTCTTTTTTCTTCACAAAGTCATTGACGAGACATTCAGTGCTTTTTAAATTGGAAGTTGCATTGTGCTAAAGACCTAGTACAGATTTACGGAGGGCTGAAAGCAGTTAGATCATGTTCTTTTCATGGTGCGATTAGAATCAAATCGATTTCCCTACAGCCTTCAGCATTCAGATGGCAATTTTAACAAAGCTCGGGGGCTAGACAAGGGACAAAACGACTGAACTGAATGTTAATTACACTCTGCAGCCTTATTTTCTTTTGATTTGGAGCTAACTGGCAACTAAATTAACAAAAGTGTGACCATAACTGCTGCCCTATTTTCATTTAAAAGGAGAGCAGACTCTAAAAGGCTATCTTTACAAAGAAACAAGTGAGGTCTACTGATTATTGTTAAAGGGCACTGTCTTAAAAAACATAATAATAACAATAACCCCCAAAATACTCCGTTCCCAGTTGATGTGATAAATTAGTCACTGGCACATCCACCTTCTGATAATACCTTGACTTGGGCTTTTTAAAAAGAAGCTGGGATAAAAATTCAGTGCCGTGATGGCTCAGAGATAGCAGTGAGCTAATTTTGAATCATGTGACCACAGCACAGCACATGCTTGGGCGTCTTTCCCCACAAGCCCTTGGGCATTAAACGAGAGAGAAACTCGTGTTTGGAAATCCAGGTGTTAAGATTTTGCTGGGAGATTTCTTGCCCTGCCGCTTCTTTCACTCAGACGTTGTTGTTTCTCCTGCCTGGGTTTGAGCTTGACTTGCTAAGGTTCATTTACAGCGCTTGTACTTTGCAGTAATAGCAGCAAGATGCTTTCTCATCCCTTCCCCTCACCCCTCTCTGCCTTGTAAGGAAGCTGCAGCTGCGCTAAGTTGTATTTGATCCTTGTCATTGCGCCATCCTTTTGCACCTGCAGCTCTGTCGGGCTCATCTTAACACCTGGCACCATGAATTATCCTCTCTTTATTCATAGTCAGGAGCAAATCCCATTTAGAGCCGAAGCAGTATATATTCTGGCAGTCAAATGACCATAAATGTCAGAATGTATTTCTCCAATGTAAATATGACTGAATAATTCTCTTCCAAACGCTGTGAAACTTTGCAGCGCAGGGCGGCCTTTAATACCAGCGTGCATACTCTTGAGAGCTGTGCAGAGCAGCTTTCAGGATTCTCTCTCTGAAGTGTCAGGGATGGACAGCATGGGCAGTAAAACTTTGCTTTAGAATCCTAAATGCTGGCTTTGCTCAGCACGCAAACCACAGATTTAGGAACCTCCGTTGGAGCAGTTTGCTGTAACTTTAGTGACGTTCATTTGAGCAGTTCACTGTTACTCTAGTAGTGTTCATTTGTGCACTTTACTGTAACTTCCTCCATTGGGTTTTCAGTCTAAGATCTGGGCAGAAATGCCACAAAAGTCAGTCTTTTGTCTAAAGCAGGGCATATATGTACTTGACCTACAGCACTGCAAAACGGCCTCGACGTTTGTCAGTTTGGATGCTGACCTCAGGAGAGGTGCATTTAGACCACGGATACTGGGGGAGCAGTGTTCTTGCTTTCCTACTTAGCTGGCTTCAGAATTTCTGTGGTTTTGAAGTTGTAACTGCTGTTAAGAATCTGAAATTAAGCTTTTTTGTGTGTGTGTGTTCAGAAGTGGTTGAAGGCAGCTCTTTGGGTGCCATAAAAAGTCGCTTCTGTCCCAGTTACTATTTAATACCGGCGAAGTTTTGCCAGCGCTTCAGACCACCCTGTACTCAGTCACTGTCCTGTACCTCTCTCCTTTTCAACACAAAAGCAGCTGCAAAACAAAGTTTTTCTAAAGGCAGTCAAGAGTAAAATTCTTTCTCATTTGTCTTCCAGACACGAAGATCGATTGAGAAGTTATTAGAATGGGAAAACAATAGGTTATACCACAAGGTGAGTGCCGCGGGGAGCAGCTTCGTACTGTTGGAGTTTGAATTGCACAGTATGGAAACAGATGCTTTTGTTGAACGAAAAATATGAAAGGTGGACAAATGGCTCAGTCTGGGTGCTGCAATAAAATACAGCTCATTTTTCTTCTTTTGCTTCCCTCCTCGTCTAGCTGTGCTTGCATTGGAGACTAAGCAAAAGGAAATGTGAAACGAATAACATGATGGAATATGTAAGTTAAAGGGCTGTTTTGTGAGTTTCTCTATTAAATGATCATTTATTTTGCTTCTGATCTTATTCTTTTCCATGATTATTAATCAGCAAAGGTGTCAGGAGCTTAATCAGCCTGAGTGCAAGGATTTTCTACGGTTCACAGATGCATGGTTTGATGCGCGGGGCTGATTTATAAAGTTATGAATGAGTTGAAAACAAGGCTTCACTGTGCTCTGAAAAATAATAAATTAATTGCCAAGATAAAATAGCTCCAACATGTGCTGATGGAGTGTGAAATTTTGGATGCTGTATAAAGAATAAGCACAACTTTGGTTACGCAGCAAGTCAGATATGGCTGGTTTATATAATGCTAATCGAGTCCCAAAGTATGGAAGGAGACCTTTCAGCTAAGCTGTTGGAGCTTAAGAAACCTTTAGCCTTTTTAGATTTTAACTGCCCCTTACCTCAACAGTCTTGAAAGTATCTTTATCTCCAATTGCTGCCAGCAAAAGATTTTTTTTTTTTTCAAGTCAGTTTCTGGAGTCTTAAACTTCAGACTTTGGCTAAGCCCTTCTTCAAAACACAGAGTGAGAAGCTACGTGCAGTTTAAAATGAAGAATGCCCAGCGTGGGATTTGTTTGCTTAGTTTGCAACCTCCTTGCTCTTTTTATTTCCAGATATCTTGGAGGTGGGTAGAATGAGCTGAAATGAAGCTGCTCCAACTGAAGTAAACATTAGAATTTGGATAATTTCTCTTAATGCTCTGGGAAGTAGGCAGCAGTTAAAATGAAGATTAGCCTTTGAGAAAGATCTACTGCATTAGTTCCAACTTATCTGTCATCTTTTACTAGGTGGCACTTTGTCTGTTCTTTGAAACAACAAAGCTATCATGCATATAACAGTCTCAAAAGTGATTAAATAGTTGGAAATTACATTAAAGGAACCTCTTTTAGTCTTCCCCTTTTTCTGTTCTGCTGTCTGTTCTTTGAAACAACAAAGCTAGCAGGCACATAACAATTTCACAAGTGATTAAATAGTTGGAAGTGAAATTAAAGGAATCTCTTTTAGTCTTCCCCCCATTCCTTTTTCTGTTTTTACATTAGATCTTATTTTTGAATCTTTAAAAATGCCCTTTTTTCTTACAGCTCACTGAATGAGCAGGCTTGTCCTAAGGTTTATTCTACAAAACCATTTTGGTTTTAGATGGGCAAAATGTGACTGAGAAATGGAGCAAAGCAGATTTCAGCCAGTAGATTTGAGCTTTCCCTAAATGAAGGGAGTTTTATTTCAATGAAAATTCTGCTTTTCCACAGAAAACATTGTCCCACCCAGGGGTTTGCAGATTCAATTGGAGAAAAATAAACCAACAACCCCATTCAGTACTAGTTTTGTACAGCAACAGATGAGCATTCCTTCTATTGCATACAATTTCATGTCAGTTGACCTATTTACATTAGCAATAGGTAAGCAGGGGCTTAAAATTTTATAGGATAAAGACCTAAGATTTTTATTCTCAGGTTGTGAAACACCTGATGTATCATCTCTGGATACATTTCATGAGAACATCTTACAAGCTCTCTGTACTCTCCTTTTCAGTGAACTGATTTGCTATTCTCTTAAAAACTGTCTTTAATGTTATGTTCATTATTGAATTTTAAATAATAAATGCTTACTCTTTTTTTCCCCCCCAAAACCAGGTGATTCAAATTAGTGTCTTGTACCCCAAACTTGGTGCTTTGCTAACCTGAGGTTCTAAATCCACTCTTTGTAGATGCTAAATTAAATAGATAAATTAAAGACATGATAGTCTTAGACCTTTGGCATAAATGTGCCAGCTTTACTTCTTGCTCTCTTTGAAACCTTGCCTGAATATAGAATTGCAGAATGGTCTGGGTTGGAAGGGAGCTCCAAAGCATATCCAGTCCAACCTCCTCTGCAGTCAGCAGGGACATCCTCAACTAGATCAGGTTGCCCAGAGCCCTTTCCAGCCTCACCTTGAATATCTCCAGGGATGGGGCCCCAACCACTACCCTGGGCAACCTTTTCCAGTGTTCCACCACCCTCCTGGTGCAGAACCTGTTCCTAACACCCAATCTAATATCAGAATCCCTGGTACCTCAAGCATGCAGTTAGTGACCACTGGCAGTGACTTTGAGCAGCTTGCATCACTTCTGAAAATTAAGTTACTTCCGAATACCTCTAATAGAAACTTAGACACCTGTGTTTGATACTCATTATGTCCAAAAGTGTTTGCCATAGGAATAAAATGGGAGGCTTGCCACTTTTCTGATGCTCAGTGTGCTGTCAGGGGTAGAAATGTTTAAGTAGCCAAGTGATGTACTCCTTTACAATCAAAATGTTTAACTTCTTGGGAGGACAAACTCCCCTTACAAGTAAAACCCTTAGTTATACTGCCAGGTGCATTTGTGTGTTGTAAATACAATCATCCTGCTGTGTTCTGACTGCCTCTCTGAAGGAAGAAGATGCACAGTGAACATTCTCTTCAACTTTTTAATTGAAAGCAGGATGAACACTTGGATTGTGCTCTGGAGTGTGCCTTTAGCATGTCCAGATGTGAGTTAGGCCCACAGGAATAATCATGCAAAAGGATTAGTTAAGTTTCTAGTTAACTGCTGTCACGTTCATTAGCTGTGGGAACTTTGCAAAGGGTGGTCCTCATTTCTGAGCAGCTTTTGAGCTACAAAAGTTATTTAGATTCTTATTTGAAGTGAAAGTAATTTGGAAGTAAAGGGTGACAGATAATTCAGTGCAGGTTTTGAGCTATGAAAATGATTCAGATTCCTATATTCATTGAAACCAAATTTGAAAATAGGGGTTGCAGACAATTCTGTGCAAGATTTGAGCTCTAAAAATTCTTTAGGTTCTTATTTTAAGTGGAAATGATTTTGCAATGAAGGGTGATAGACAATTCTGTGCCAGTGTTGAGTTTAGATTTTTTTTTTTCAGTAAGTGAAAAAAACTTGGAAATGAAGGGTGACAGACATTCCTGTGCAGCTTTTGAGCTACAAAAAATGACTTAGACTCCCATATTTAGTGAAAACAAGTTGGAAATGAAGGGTGACAGAAATGTCTGTGCCAGTCTTGAGCTCTGGAAATGATTCAGATTCCTACATTAATTGAAATCAAATTTGAAATTGGGGGTTGCAGACAATTCTGTGCAAGCTTTGAGCTCTAAAAATTCTTCAGGTTCTTGTTTTAAGTGAGAGTAAGTTTGAAATGAAGGGTGACAGAAATTTCTGTGCAGGTTTTGAGCTACAAAAAATGTCTCAGGATTCCCATATTTAGTGAACACAATTTACAAGTGAAGGGTGACAGAAATTTCTGTGCCAGTTTTGAGCTATGCAAATGATTTAGATTCCTACATTAAGTGAAAATAGTTTGGAAATAGATGGTGATCGACATTTCTGTGCAAGGTTTGAACCATAAAGATGATTTAATTCCCTGTATTAAGTAAAAATAATTGTGGATTAAAGGGTGACAGACACTTCTGTGCAACTTTTGAGCTACAAAAAAATATGTAGATTCTTATTTTAAGTGAAAGTAATTTGGCAACGAAGGGTGACAGCAATTTGTGTGCCAGGTTTGAGCTATGAAAATCACAAAGATTCTTATTTGAATTGAAAATAGTTTGGAAACAAATGGTGATAGAGATTTCTGTGCAAGGTTTGAACCATAAAGATGATTTAGTTTCCTGTATTAAGTGAAAACAGTTGTGGACTAAAGGGTGACAGACACTCCTCTGCAGGTTTTGGGATACAAAAATTATTTAGATTCTTATTTTAAGTGAAAGTACCTTGGCAACAAAGGGTGACAGAAATCTCTGTGCCAGTTTTGAGCTATAAAAATGATTTAGATTCCTGTATTAAGTGAAAATAGTTTGGAATTGAATGGTGATGGACATTTCTGTGCAAGTTTTGAACTACAAAGGTGACTTGGTTTCCTATGTTAAGTGAAAATAACGGTGGACTAAAGGGCAACAGAGGTTTCTGTGCGGGTTTTAAGGCTACAAAAATGACTTAGATTTCCCATATTTAGTGAAAACAACTTGGAAATGAAGGGGTGACAGAAATGTCTGTGCAAGTCTTGAGCTGTAAAGATGATTTAGATTCCTCTGTTTAAGGGAATTCAAGTTGGAACTGAGGGGAATTGCACGTGAAATTAAAACTTAACTCTGCACACAGCTCCTCCCAGTTTTAAATGGTATTGTTTTAAATGAGTGCATTTGCCTTGAGTTTTTTTCTGTCTATTGTTGCTGCTGTCATCCATGTAACAGCTAGACCTTTGTTGTGTTTTTTTATTTCCCTTTTATACAGGTCATCCTTATAGAATTTTTACCAAAGACACCGATTTTTCGACCAGATTAGCATTTGATTTATTTATAGAGACTGACTTTCAAGTATGTTGTCTTTCCAATGGTGCCTTGCTTGGTGCTCTCCTGGTGGTAACATAAGCGTTGGTTCTACAGAATCTTGTGGTGTTTTCATGCTTTTGTTTGTTTGTGTGTGTGGAGGGGGGTGGGCTTGAGGGGGGTGGGGTTGAATTTGTTGTTTGTTCATTGTTTTATTCTTTTTGTTTTAAATAGCATGTTCCAAGTGCATTTGGTCAAACCCTACAAAGCAATTTCACACAGATGTTAACTTCTGCTTAAGTTATTGTTACTTTTTACTCCTTCTGTTAATGTATCTTGATTATTGTTTTGGTTCCCCCCCCAAGTCTTTTCTGACGTGTGTACATATCTCTGACTATAAATACACAGCTGAAAATGGTCTACAAGCGAGCAGGTATTTTTTTTTAACCCCCCCCCTCCAAAATGACACAACTGACTGTACCTTGTCTTACTTCCTCACCCATTTCCATGCTGAAAGACCTCCTGAGAGCTTCCTAAACGTCACGCCAGGGGCTAGGCGATTAGAAATATCTGTATTTCTCTGGGATGGTGCCTACCAACAGAGGAAGGAGATCAACTTCACCTGGAAACTCTGCTGCTCTTTGTTCTTTTTGGCAACCCAAATGTCCTTGCATTGGTAAAAAAAAAATAATAATCTCTGTGCTTTTCATGAAGATGTCCTGTCAGCTGGTTCTGAAAATGTTCTGATTGGAAGGTTAAAGAAAAGAAAAGAAAAACAGCCCAACAAAGCACCAAAATAAGAGGTTTTTACTCAGCCTGGGAGAATTGCATGCATCTGGTTAGTAGAACTTTTAAGATAAAATTATATTAGTATTGGAGTTTCTAATGTAGCTGTTTTAATTCAGGCTAATGCCACGTATCAGCTTTATTCCTACTGTTTACCAGATCCTGTCCACAGGAGTGCAGAAGGACTTGTTCTACTAAAACTTCTGGTCCAAGAGGACCTTTCAGGTTTCTTTTGTTTGTTTTGTGTTGTGTTTTGTTTTGTTTCAAAGCCACAGGAAGAAAAAAAAAAAAAGTTACAGAAGAAAGGTGGAACAGTGCAGTTCCAGGTGCAAATGCCCTGCATCGAAACTAAAGCAGGCTACACCGGGCAGCAGTGTAAGGTTAAATGTGGCAGAGAATTATTTATTGCACACTTGCTTCTGCTCATTTGGGTTTACAAAGCTTGTTTTCTGCACAAATGTTTTAAGTCTCTCTTTTGTTTTAAACTGGAGATGTGATGGGTCAGGCCAGTTGTATTTTGTTTCTTCTGCTTCTACTTTGGTTGTACATACCTTCATCCCCAGGTGTCTGTCTGGTTTTAATTGCAACTCAGTCGTACTTCAGCCATTTGCTGCATCATCTGCAATTGCTGTACATGAACACTGATGTAAGTTAAGGATGTGCTCCCTGTACAGTTGTGGTAGCAAGCAATAATGTGAATATATGACACCAATCCCACCAGATATACTCTGCTAAATATTTGTATGAATGAAAAGTTGATACCACTACAAGAATAGTCTTCTCTTTCTTTCTTTTTTTTAATCTTTTACAGACAAGTTTTATTTCAAGGTAATGTATTACAGGTACCTTGATGCTGTGAACTATTTTCTATGTCTTAAATATTTATTCTCTGTAAGATAGCCTCTAGCTGAGCATTGTATTCCTAAACTGTTGATGCCGGGAGCGCTCTACAGAGTTTTTAGGGTTTCTTAAATCTAAGCCTTCTGTATCTGTTTCCACAACTCATCCTTTGCTCAGCTTCTGTCTGTGGATTCCTGCTGTTTACTTTGACAAGAGCTCAGCTACATTTTTCATAGAAGCCTGCAAGTGGGTCTGACTGGATGGAGTATGATTTTTCTTAATGAACAAATACCAGTTTTGTGCAGCCTCAGTCTTCTGGACCCTACAGCAGTTTCTTTGCAAAGTGACTGGTTATATTTTTTTAAATGATCAGTTTCAGCCTCTTCTTTAGTACAAATTGGGTCTGCAGCATTCCTGCTCTCACCCAGAAGTGTTAGTTATAATCTCAGACCAGTTTCAGCCTGAGAGGATGGCCAGAAGCCTAACACTGATAATCACAGAAAGTTAGGAGTTGGAAGGGACCTTGAAGATCATCCAGTCCGACCCCTGCCAGAGCAGGATCACCCAGGGCAAGTCACACAGGAACACATTCAGGTAGGTTTTGAAAGTCTTCAGATAAGAGACTTCACAGCCTCCCTGGGCAGCCTGCTCCAGGGCTCTGGCACCTTGACAGTGAAAAAGTTTTTTCCTGGTGTTCACGTGGAACCTGCTATAATGGCTGAGGTGCAGGTTGGAATTGACCAGAAGTGGAAACTGGCTGTAAATGCTGATGACCAGAAGTATGTGTTGATTTTCTTCAACTGTCAGTTTTCAACTTAAAATATTGACTCATGCAAGACCTAGATTTTATTATCACAGTTCTCAGTTGACTGTATAGGTAGGTTTGTGTTATGGATACAGGTTTCCACTGGTAGCTCATCAGTGTAGAGGGATAGGTTGGATATATAATCATAGAATGGTCTGGGTTGGAAAGGACCTCTGAAGGTCATCTAGTCCAACCCCCACCCTGCAGCAAGCAGGGGCATCCTGCTTGTGACAAGTTCCTAGCAGCACTTCATTTGGTGTGAGCTGTTTGTCTTTAGGTTTACCAACCAAATTTTTCCATACTACCTTCTGTGTCACCACAGCTACCTGGCCAGCAGCATCCAAACCTACCTACAGTAAAGCTAGGCAAGCACAATGAAACCAGGGCAGTGAGTAGTGTGGCTTACAGGTTTACAAAGAGTATCTCCTAAGCAAAGCTTCCACATAGGTAGTAGTGCTGGTTAAGCTCTTGACTACTTCTTAGGTGCATCTGGAGTCACCTACTTGGTTAGGAGGCATTTCTGCAGTATTTTAACTGACTTTCTCTCTTAAGAATTATAGGATAGTGGTCCAGAGCAGAGCTCTGAGCAAATAAAAGTTCAGATCCCCAAGTAAGGAGGGCCAGACTAACTGCTTCTTAAAGCATTCATGGTGTTCTATTGAAACAATCTCTCTGAGAAAATGCAAGCAGGAAACTTGAGAAGCAGCATCTCTGTATCTCAATATCTATGAGTTTTGCCCTAAAGTCTTCCTTCCTCTCTTGATGAGGTACACTCACCTAGCAAGAGTGCTATCAAACATTTTCAGACGATCCCTTTGGAGTCATTAATTGCAGCAACAGAAATTGAACATGGCAGGAACTTTAATCAACTGTTTAATCCCTGCAGCAGTCATCAGGGTTTGCCTTTGATGTTTCTAAAATACTAAATGTGTTTAGTTTGTGTGCCAGTGAGAAGACATAAAACCTCTTTTCCCTGTGTCCAGCTAGCAAAGAATAAAGTTACAAGAGTGTTGAGCAGGACAGAAGCAATAGCAGGATATAGCCTACTCTTCAATATTTATATTATACAAACCCTGTTAATCTTCTTACAGTTCAGCAATTCCTGCAAATAGCCCTAGCTATGTATTTCCAGTTCCCTGAATAGTGAGAGTTAAGTACCACTTGATATTCAGCATTGAACAAATGATGCTAATTATGCCTGTTGCACCTTGAGCCTGAAAAATTGATGGTGAAGGTATCAAAGACCTCCTAGGAAAGCTAATTACTATTTTTAGATCTAGTGGCCTTCTGCTGGTCAATAAGGATTTAATTCATACCAGAATGCAGGGAAAATAAATGATTTTTAGTGTTTCAGTGCTAGGTAACAAGAAGTAAGATGTGAAGGAGAAAAACCTTTCTGTCTGACTCCTGCATCCTGTAGTGCTCCTGTGCTGCTAAACAGCTATGATTTGAAGTCACACTGGGACTGGCAAACTTCACCAGAAATGAAAATGGTTATGGTGATGGTTTATTAACTGTACTTTTCCTGAGCTATTACAAAAACTTAGTGTTTTGTGTAACCTGTCTATGCAAATCCAAAGCTTCCCTCAGCACTCAAAACCCAGGAGACCGTAAAAGCTTTTTACGATAGTTAGGTGCAAATAAGTCATCACCTCCTGGATCAATTTGTTACATGATAGGTGGGGGTTTTTTTGGTACATCTCAAGACCATGTTGTTTAAATGTAATAATCTCTCTCTGAGATACAAATTACTTAAAAGTAATTATTTCCCCCCCCCTTCCCTAAAAGTCATTAATTAGCCCTAAAGATTGGAGGGAATGGCTTTAAAATGCAGTCTGTGAATGTTCAGGAGCCAGAAGGCGAAGAAAAAGAACTTGTCTTTATCCCTTTCCCTCCAACCCCCACCCCCAAAGTCTTCATTTTAAATTGGTCCCCTTGTTTTGGGAGCCCTAGCTTATGGTTTTTGAGCAGCTGGCAACGATGCAAATTGTCCACTAAAAAAAAACCCACCCACCAAAACAAAACCCCATTTGAATTCTGAACAATTTAAAGAGATCACTTTAATTGAAGAGGCAAAAGATTTGCTGGGCAAAGAAAATCCCTGGGTCTTTTTAAGTTCTCCCAGCGCTGCTGATGAGTAATTAAAAGAAGGATCCTGATGAGCCTACATTAGGTCAAAATCCAGATGATTTTTATGTAAAGGAAATGCTCAATTAGAGAGGTCTCAGAGCCCCAACTGTCTTGGATTCGTATAGTAGCGACTTATTAAGGGTAAGTGGTGCTGACTGGTTTTGTATCCCTGCCTCAAATCGTTTATGTTGCTCCTCAGCAGCCTTGCTTATGAGAAGAAAGCATTTTAGAAATAAAAACCAATAATAATCTGGTATTCCTCACTGCTAATTTGCTGTGATTTCTGTGCTGCTGCTCCCCAAAGAGCCACCTTGCATTGCCATCACAAACAGCTGAGCCTGCCATCGTTCCGATGCCTTTGATAGCCATACTGTAGGTAGATCTATTAACTTCTCAGGGATCAATAGGAAACATGAAAATGGGAGTTCATGAGCTGAATGCCTGCCTGCATGGAGGCTTTACTTTGCAAGCAGCACCCTAGAAAACTTTCTGATTGTAATATGCATGACCATTATGAATGTGCCCAATGTACAGCTACGAGAGCTCGCTTTACCCCGTGGTCTTAGGCTGCTGAATGTCAAAAAGTATGTTGGATATAAGGATAAATGAGGTTCTTTTGCTGCTGTGGACAGAGTGATTTCTTTCCAATGGTGCTACCTTCTTAATTCTTTGTCAAGTTCTCTCTGGAGGCTGGGTGGTTCAGGGGATGCTGTGTCACGAGAAAACAGTGTCATTCTTCCTAAGGAATTGGAAACATTTCCAGGGCAGAAGTGCTCTAGAAACAAACGAAAAACAAACAAAAAGTCCTTGCTGGAAACGTGTTTGTTAGTTACAGATACCCACCTGGGTTGTTCTGTTGGTAGCAGTATTTTGAATTTCACTAGTTTTTGAATGTCTTTTTGCACACTTGTCACTCAGCATGGGCTGAGTGACCCATAAGGGTGGTGAGAGACTGGCGCAGGTTGCCCAGGGAGGTGGTGGAAGCCTCATCCCTGGAGGTTTTGAAGCCAGGCTGGCTGTGGCTGTGAGCAACCTGCTGCAGTGTGAGGTGTCCCTGCCCACGGCAGGGGGGTTGGAACTGGCTGATCCCTGAGGTCCCTTCCAACCCTGACAGCTCTGTGATTGGAGATTTTTTAATTTTCCAGAATCAAAACCTTTGCTTGCAAGTTCTTGTTGTTAACACTTGTGGTGCTGGTGTGTCTATCCCCACCACATGACCTCTGGACAAGACATCTCTTCTAAATTGTGTTTTGCTGGCATGGAAGGTGTCCCTTTAAATTCTCCAGCTTAATGTAGCTCATCAGTACTGAATTAAGATTTATCTTCTTGAAAGAAAAATGCAGAAATGCTTGGCTCCTCAGAATGCAGCAGCCCTTTAGGAAAGGTTTAGTGAGGCAAAAGAGGAAACATAGGAGAGGCAACACCCAAAAGATGGAATTTTGGGGGGATTAGGCTTGGAATTCTTTGAGTGTGATGGAAAAACAGCTTTCAAGTGAATGAAATGGTGTTGAATAGGGAAAGTTAAGTAGAAGCTAGCAATCCATTTCAGTCTTAATGACACTTGTTAAAATTAACAACCCTGCTATTCATGCATTTAGGTTATACTCTAATGGATAGTTCTGCCATTATGCAGATTTTGAGGGTAAGCTTCCTTCTAAACTCAGCATCTCCTGGTTTGAAATGTCCACACCAAAAGCGAGTCTCTGAGGAGAGCTGTGCAGCGAGTACAGAGCAGCCCTTTGCTAAGCTGGAGCCTGTGCTGCACAGCTCATTGTGTCCAAAGAAAATCCTTCACTTGCCCAGACAGCTCCTGTCAAGGGACAGGATATTTAAGGCCCAGGGGGAAGGATCCAGTTAGGATTATTTCAGTTCAGGTAAGTGAGAGAGACTCTTGTAGTTCCTTGCAGCTTTTGTGGAGGAGGGAACTGTTGACACATGCTCACTTTTGGAGGGCAGAGAGTACATTTTATAACGTCTATTAAGACATGCTTTTGTTTACTCCCATCCCCCCTCATCTTAGACCTCATCAGTGAAAATTACTGGGCTTGGTATTTAGTTTATCTATTTTTCCCCCTTCTACTGTGTTTTAAGTTTGTGAATACATAATTTTATTTTATTTTAAACACTCTCTAGAAGTGTTCCCAAAAGTCAGATCTGATGCAATAGAACTGATGTATGTTTTTTTGAGTGGCTCTGTTTAATTTCATTGTACCACTCTTAAATCTTCATCCCCCATCCTTCTGTGCTTGCAACAGGCTTTCTAACTCCCGCAGCTGCTTGTTAATACTGTCAAGGAGCAGTTGGTCCAGCAAGATAAGGAGGAATGCAGAGTAGTTCCTGACTTGCACAGCGTTACTCAGGTTCTTGTTTCTGTAAAAAAGACTTCTTGAGCATGGCAATCAGAACACAAAACTTAATTCCAAGCATCAGTTTCCATGAGGACAAACCAACCAAAAACCAGTGCCTAAATGTCGTGTGCTAAATTAGTCCTCTGTAATTCACTTTGCTTTAGGGTAATTTGCAGAGGCTTGCACTGAGTTGTATGTGCTTAGGGAAAATAAACAAATACCTAAATACCCAACCTGTTAGAAGTACAAAGCAGCAATGGTAGATAAATCACTGAAAGAATGTTGATCTTTCAAGAAGGCAAACACAAACACACCCCACCCCACCCCCCAATATTTTGGGCTGTGTTAGAAATCTATTCCAGGCAGAAAACCATGCAAGCAATAATTTAACCTCGACCTGATATTAAGGAAGCTGCTATTTATAGAGAAGCTTGATGGTCATTTTGCCTGTTGGGCATCTCTTCTTAGGAGGGGTTGGGAAAGAGAGGGGTTGCTGCTTTTTCCTCTGTTGTAACATTCCTCTTCAGATAGTGGAAGTCCAAGTGAGAGGCTAAAAGCTTAGAGGCCAGTACTGTGTTCACAGGGCGCAGGGCTTTGAGAGGAGAAGATCGGAAGAAAAGGACTTTTCCTGTCTCTCTCTTTCCTTCCTGTCTCCTCTCTCTCTCTCTCTCTCTTTCCTTCCTGTCCCTCTCTCTCTCTCTCTCTCTCTCCTTTCCTTCCTGTCTCTCTCTCTCTTCTCTCTCTCCTCTCTTTCCTTCCTGTCCCCTCTCTCTCTCTCTTTCCTTCCTGTCCCTCTCTCTCTCTCTTTCCTTCCTGTCCCTCTCTCTCTCTCTTTCCTTCCTGTCCCTCTCTCTCTCTCTTTTCTCTTCCTGTCCCTCTCTCTCTCTCTCTCTCTCTCTCTCTCTCTTTCCTCTCTTTCCTTCCTGTCTCTCTCTCTCCTTCCTTGGCTGCACAATTGTATATATGCATATTTAAGAGTATTTAACCATGTCTGCTAAATTACTGGAGTTATTCTATTGTTGAACTATAGAAGAGTATTTAATACATCAGCATTGTTTTCTCCTGACCTGACCCAGAATTGGAATGGACTCTGATATAATTATTTTTTTTAAAGCATTTCTTAAGTTGTATGTATTATAAACTAATAAAAGAATTGTTAACCTATCCACTAAGCCTTACTGTTTCTCATCTATTTAATATCTTGGGGGGGTTCAGGGGTGGGGGTGGTAGGGAGAGGAAGAAAAAGAAAGAACATCCCCCCTGAAAATTCTGCCTTTACAGTACTATGGTCTGTTCTAATTTCCAATGTATACTTTAAATGATTTGGGGGGAGGGAGGGGGAATTAAGAGAAAATGGGTTTGGGTAATTTAGGTGACTCTGGGTCTAGAGTTAGCCAATTTAGAGGCATTGCCTGCCAGACTGAAAATTCTGCCTTTACACTACAATGGTCTCTTCTAATTTCCACTTTATACTTTTAGTCTAAATGATGGGGAGGAAAGAGAGAGAGAGAAAATGGGGTTGGGTAATTTAGGTGCCTCTAGGACTAGAGTTACCCAATTTAGAGGCATTTCATTGAGTCCACATGTGGAGTTGTTGGAGCTTGTTCAAGCCCAAAGTGTAGTAGGGATTTCTTCTGCATTACAGTTGAAATGTCAAAGCTGTTTGTGGGCACTTTGCGCTTGTTGCTCTCAAACAAGATAGCCTTCCATCTAGTGAAGGCAAGCAGAAGCCCTTCCCGCCCGTGTCATCCAGGCTCGGATAAGAAATGCTGGTTAACCTGGACGTGGTACTTTTAGGCTGTGCCTAGAAAGTTTTCCATGGCTCTTGAACAGGAAGTGGTGGAATGTAAATAAATCACCACTGGATGTAAAAAGGAAAACAGTGATATGTTCTAAGCAATCCCACTGGACAGAGAGCTACCAAAAAGGTTAATTTTGTACACTAACTTTCTCTCTATTCACTTCCTGGCTCTAGCAGATACTAGCTCTGGCTTCTACGGGCTTTGCTGACCTTGGCTGCGTTGCTTTGTTGTGACTGAGTATTACCAAACAGCTCTGCTCTTGTCCCGTGTGTGCAGGGAGGGTAGGAAAGGGAGCAGGGAGGGGGAAGCTATTAGTAGCCTCCTGGTTTGTCCAGGGGGGTTCTTGTGCTGTTTATAAATTGTAAATATATATAAATATTGTATATTATTCTTCCCCATGAGGGTGGTGAGGCACCGGCACAGGTTGCCCAGGGAGGTGGTGGAAGCCTCCTCCCTGGAGATATCTAAGGCTAGGCTGGATGTGGCCGTGAGCAACCTGCAGTAGTGTTGAGGTGTCCCTGCCCGTAGCAGGGGGGTTGGAACCTTGAGGTCCCTTCCAGCCCTGACAATTGTATGCTTCTATGTTGTATTTTTAGATTGTAGTTCTGCTTGTTAATGCAGCTTAATTTGCTTTTTGGCTGAGCAGGTCGGGCAATTTCATGTTGGGGGGAAGCATTTTTCAGCCCACCACACTTAAACCTCAGGGAAGGGGGGGGCGGGAGGGGAAAAACTTATCCCTGCTCTCTCCAGTACTCGGTGGGACAGTCTGGATTGTCTTCAAGCCAGCTGCTTTTTCAGGGCAGGAAGCGTTTTGCACCTCTTTGGCAGGGGAGCGCAGCCTCGCTAGCGTGCCTGGGCGCGCTGTATATAATCTATATGCGTGTGTGTGTTCTGCGCGCACACGGGCAGCAGGCGTGCGTGGGGAGGGGGGGTTGCTCCTCGCAAAGCCCCGGGGGGAAGCGTCGGGGGTCGTTGTAATTTGGGCTTGCAAAGCGGTATGATACAATGTTGCCGAGCAGAAAAGCGCACGATAGATTTAATGTAGCCAATTGTGCCGCTTTTGGGGGAGAAAAAAGGAAGAAAAAAGAAGGAGGAGAAAAAAAAAAAAAAGAGTAACTGTTCGGTGTGAGTTAATTTTGGAGGTTTTTTTCTTTCTTTTTTCCCCTTTTTTTTTCCAGCATCTCTCTTTTTTTAGGCTTTGTGCCGCATTCTTCTAGACAAATGCGTATTCCATGTGGGCCACTGTTCTGCTAAATGCTCTCAGTTCTCCCTTTGCAATCAAGATTATGTTGCTAAGGAGATTTTGCTTTTATTGGTGCCATTGATTTGTGTTAATACGTTTTGAATACCTCTCGGTATTCTTCCGCAGACAAGGCCAAAAGAAAAACTTCCCCGAGTTGCCCGATTTACATCACAAACGGAGCGGTGGTGTAATGAAGCCGATATAAAGTGGGCAGTTGAAAGGGAACTAAAGAAGGGCACTCAAGTGAGAAATGAAGAAATGTGCCGAGCGCGGTCCGCGGGCCGCCTGCGGGCCAGCTGCGGGAGCGGGCCCGGGCCCGGCGCAAGGGGCAGCGGCGGCGGCGGCAGCAGCGGGGCAGCCCGCGCCGCCGTCCGCGCGGACCACCCACTCGCTGCGCCCCGGCTCCGCGGATTACCCCGGCGCTGCCGACCGGCGGCGGCGGGGCCCGCTCCCGCCCCTTCCACCCACCCCCCGAGCAAGGGGCACGGAAGGCCGAGAGGAAGAGGAGGGAACGCGCAGTGGAGCTGAGCAAAGGCGGCCTCGGTCCTACGCGGCCGTGACCCCCGTGGGCGCCCGGGCTGCCGCCTCAGGGGCTCTGCGCCTCCCTTCCCGCCGCTCTCTGGGCTGGCGTCGCCTGCGCGGTCTCGCGGGGCGCTCGGATGGGGCACAGGGCGCTGGTGTGGCCCTTGTGGCCAGGCTCTGCGGACAGCCTGCTCCGGACCGCTCCGGCTTCGTGGCGCCTTGGAGGAAGGGGCAAGGGGGCTGCCTGGGCGCTGCCGCGTCCCTACAAGTCTGTTTGTGCCTTAAAAGTAAGCAAGCAAAGACTACTCCAGCTGCGTGGTGCCTTGGAGGAAGGGGCAAGGGGGTGCCTGGTCCCTACAAGTCTGTTTGTGCTTTAAAAGCAAGCAAGTGGGCAAGGACCACTCCAGCTTCGTGGTGCTTTGGAGGAAGGGGCAAGGGGGCTGCCTGGGGGCTGCCTGGTCCCTACAAGTCTGCTTATGCTTTAGAAGCAAGCAAGTGAGCAAGGACCACTCCAGCTTCATGGTGCTTTGGAGGAAGGGGCAATGGGCCTGCCCTGGGTGCAGCCTGGTTCCTACAAGTCTGCTTGTGCTTTAGAAGCAAGCAAGCAACCATCCCTTCCTAAAGCCAACCAACCAACAACGACAAAACCCGACAAAAAAAACCCCCAAAAAAAGAGAAAAAAGCAACACTTTAAAATACAGATAAAAATTCAAACCCACCTAAAACCTTTTAACCTCATGTTTATGCATGACTCCCCTGTAAACGAGCCCCATCAGACCTTCTACCCTCATGTATGTGGACAGAGCTGCTTCTTGCTCTTGGTTACCTGGATGAGCTCCTGAAGGACTGAATGACCTTCTAGCTTTTTACATGAAAAGATGATTCTGAGAGCATTCCCACACACCAAAAAACAGACAAACAAAACCAAGCAACCACAAAACCCTAAAAAATAGCCAAGAGCACTCCCAACTTCCAGAATTTAGCGTCACAGATATCTGCCTCTGGTGATCTAAACCCCCTCAACCTGCCAGACACTGGGACAGCGTGCAGAAGACTTTGGTCTGTGTCCACAAAGACATCAAAGGAGCCTTTGCTGAGTGATGTCTGTACTTGCCACACTGCAGATGCTCAGGTATGAGGACTTCTGTTTCATGGCACCCCAGCATCACAGGTAAGTGGTGTGAGCCATGTGCCACATGCTAGTAAATGACCTGGGATAGTAACTGCCTTCAGGCACCTCGTTTAGGTTTTCACCTGATACGAGGAGGTGACCCAAAGTTCTGCTATGACTGGCTTATGATCCAAAGGAGCAAATGTATTTTGAAAGAGAAAGGGTTCCTCTGCCTTTTGCATCAGGGCCAGCACTCTGGTTTCTGTCGTATATTGCTTACTGTGATAAGGTCCCACTGCATTTACCTAGGCTCGGCTTGCTTCTCTACATTGCTCAAGGCAGAGCTCTTCATTCCTAGGCTCTTTGATCACATTAACTGTACCGTTGAGCCCCTGCCAGCAGGGCTGGAGCTCAGGCTTGCTAAAAAGGTGTGAGGGTAGACAGTCTCAGGCCTCTTTACCCATTCTCTCAGTGACATTTTGAGGACTCCAGGCACTAAGTAATTTATTAATAGAATTAGACAACCAATAAGGTTGGAAAAGACCTCAGAGATCATCAAGTCCAACCTATCACCTAACACCTCCTGACAACTAAACCATGGCTCCAAGTGCCACAGCCAAGCCTTTTGTGAACACCTCCAGGGATGGTGACTCCACCACCTCCCTGGGCAGCACATCCCCATGGCCAATTGCTCTTTCTGGGAAGAACTTTCTCCTCACCTCCAGCCTAAACTTCCCCTGGCACAGCTTGAGACCAAGTCTAAGCAAAACCCCTTGGTGGTGTTTGCAGAGCGTGTGCCCACGTTATCTTTCTATGCTTCTTCCTCACCCTTTGCAACACACCCTGTGGCAAGAACCTGGTTTTAGATGAGATAATGAGTTTTGAGGTTAATGAGGATAGGGCCCAGCATTCCTACTGTATTGTGTGCCACTGGGCTTACAGTAGAAATAAATTAAAGAGAGGCAGACAGTGTTTTTAGCAACAACAACAACAAAAAATCCTCTTTCATGTAGGCATTTTGTTTAGCATTCAGAACACAGCTGCCTTCCACCATTAGCTGATTTTAATGAGAGTGTGTGTGTGTGTGTGTGTCCCCTAATCAGTCAAATGAAAGTGTGTGGAAAACCCTAAGAAAAAAGATTACTTGATATTTGTGGAGACAGTCTGTTTACATTGTTCTCCATCAGCCAAGAGGATACTTGGCATGGGTGATGCATCTAGGAGAAAAATGTGGAAGGCCAAAGAAATCTCGGAGGACAATCGGATCCAGCCCCATTTTCTCTCTCCTCCCCTACAATGCCAGCTCTGATGACTTAGTATTTTAATTAATGTCAACCCTTACCATCAGTGCTCATGGGAACAATCATTAAACCGACACAAAAACATTTTAAATGGCTGGCAGCCTACCAGATACTGAGCTAAGCATTCCCATGGTAGAGTGGATGGTTTCATAGCCAGCTCTGCTCTGGGTTTAGATAGGTTCTCTGACAGCCCTGCCTCCAAAGGCCTTATTACTTTCATACTAAACCATGCAGGGTGGTTTCTAACTTCTTCTGGTTTAAAATGTTGTTGTGTTTACTTCCCAGCACCGCTATCAGTGTTATTTAGATGGATGTGGTTGAGTTGTACTCTTTGTTTGTACTAAAAATGTGGTTTGCTGCCTTTTTTTTTTTTTTGCCTCCTCCTCCCCCTCCTCCTTTTTGTTTTCTTTTTGTTTCCTTGCTGCTAAACAAAATCCTTATTTTTATTTTTCTTTCAATTCTCTCAGATCATTTCCATGCTCAGACACAGCCTAAACCAACAACTGGTTTCCTGTGTAGCTCTGAAAATTGCTGGCTGAGTCAGTTTTGAAAGTGGACATCTTCTGTGGTTTCGGGCTGTACTGTATGCCTTCTGCAGGGTAGGAAGTGGCTCACCTCTCCAGCCACCTACCAGGCACTCTGCTGTCTTCACCCCTGCGATATGTGCCGGCCAAGTGGAGCCTGATCTTTCTTATTCCTCGAAGGCCTTTTTCCTTTTTCCTTCCCTCCTCCCATCTTCTGTGTTTGCTGTTTGCTCAAATTGTTTAAACGTGGAGCTCAATGACAGGCTATTAGCGCTGACTGGAGCCACACATAATGTGGCCACATGTTGTGTAAGCTTCACAACTTGTCTGCTAATTCGCCTCAGGCCTGACCTGAAATACCCTTTGCTGTTCTAGCTCTTTAGCCCTTCCCCGGCAGAGGCAGACCCTCATGCACGCTCCTGCGACGCGTCGGTGCGGGCTTGGCTTTTGGGGAGAACCCTTCCGTCGCTGACTGCCGCAGGTAGTGCCATGGCGGGCAGCGGATCTGCCCGAGGAGAAGGAGAGGACAGAGCCGGCTGTGTTGAGCTCTTGAAGCTCTGCTCGGGTTTTGATCAGAGTCTAGCTTAGTGCTGAGTCACAGAATCGTAGGGGCTGGAAGGGACCTCGAAAGATCGTCCAGTCCAACCCCCCCGCCAGAGCAGGATTCACCTAGAGCAGATCACACAGGAACACATCCAGGTGGGGTTTGAATATCTCCAGAGAGGAAGAATCCACAACCCCCCTCAGCAGCCTCCTCCAGGGCTCTGTCACCCTCACAGGGAAAAAAAAATTACTCATATTTATGTGAAACTTCCTCTGCCTCAGCTTCCACCACTGCCCCTTGTGCTGGCATTGGGCATCCCCCAGCAGAGCCTGGCTCCAGCCTCTGGGCACTCTCCCTGCACATCTTTAGCAACAGGAATGAGGTCACCTCTCAGTCTCCTCTAAGCTCCAGAGCCCTCAGCTCCCTCAGTCTCTCCTTGTATGGAAGATGTTCCATTCCCATCATCATCCTCGTGGCTCTGTGCTGGACTCATCCTTGGTCTCCTGCCTCACAGGTGACCAAAGATGTCCAATTCCATCTCACATATTTAGGTTTTCCTCACTTGCTTAAATTGATGCAAAAATTGAAGAAAGCTACAGGCAGACCTCCCCTGGTTGTCTCTCAGCACAAATTCTGGAATGATGCTTTCTAACCACGTATTTTTCTATGGCAGTTTCTCTTTCTACAAAAGGAGAGGCTGAGGGAGCTGGGGTTGCTTAGCCTGGAGAAGAGGAGGCTCAGGGGAGACCTTCTTGCTCTCTGCAACTCCCTGAAGGGAGGTTGTAGCCAGGTGGGGGTTGGTCTCTTCTCCCAGGCAACCAGCAGCAGAACAAGAGGACACAGTCTCAAGCTGTGCTAGGGAGAAGTTTAGGCTGGAGGTGAGGAGAAAGTTCTTCCCAGCAAGAGAGATTGGCCCTTGGGATGTGCTGCCCAGGGAGGTGGTGGAGTCCCCATCCCTGGAGGTGTTCAGAAAGGCTTGGATGAGGCACTTGGAGCCATGGTTTAGTCATCAGGAGATGTGAGGTATTAGGTAATAGGTTGGACTTGATGATCTCGGAGGTCTTTTCCACCCTGGCTGATTCTGTGATTTTATGCCATACAAATCAGTTCAGGAGGGGATTGTGCTGCAGTTTATTGCCAAAGTGGAAACACCACTTGGAATTTCAACAGCTAATTCACCTTGATGCTAATTAGGAAGAATTCAAAGTTCCTGACCCCTGTTTTGTTTCTTTGTTTGTGGTTTGGGTTGGTTGGCTGATTGTTGTTTGGTTGTTTGTTTTGGGGTTTGTTTATTTGCTTGGGTTTTTAAGCAGTTGACATTTCCTCAACAAAGTGCTTTGGCCAAAGGATGGCCTTCCCCAGTAGGGAAAACATGCAAACTACACATGTTACTTAGATACATAAGGGAAATATTTTTCACTGTGAGGTTATGGAAGGAAGTCTTACCCTGTTTGCTTCTTCTTTCTGCATCATCCTGTCAGCCTGAAGTGCTTCCAGCATTCAGCCCCCCACCTGTCTCGAATCTTGAGACCCACGACATGCTCTTGTGCTGTATTGTCAGATCCTTGTTGAGCTTTTCCCCCTTCACAAACTGAATTGCCTGACATGGGGAGATCTAAGGAGCAAAGGAGGCTGCATTTTGCCCTTAATAAGATGCTGCAAACAACTTTCCCCAGTGAACTGTGGTTGTTGGTTTTTTTTTGCCCTGAAGATGAAAGGCAGAGAATGGTCAGGGTTGGAAGGGACCTCAAGGCTCAGCCAGTTCCAACCTCCCTGCCATGGGCAGGGACACCTCACACTGCAGCAGGTTGCTCACAGCCACATCCAGCCTGGCTGCAAACACCTCCAGGGATGAGGCTGCCACCACCTCCCTGGGCAACCTGTGCCAGTCTCTCACCACCCTCATGGGGAAGAACTTCTTCCTCACATCCAAGCTGAATCTACCCATTTCTAGTTTTGCTCCATCCCCCCCAGTCCTATCACTCCCTGACACCATCAAAAGTCCCTCCCCAGCTTGCCTGGAGCCCTGCAGATCCTGGAAGGCCACAATGAGGTCTCCTGGGAGCCTTCTCCTCTCCATCCTGAGCAACCCCAACTCTCTCAGTCTGTCTCCATAGCAGAGCAGCCTTGAAAAGTTCTCTGCCTGTCCAGCAGTGTGTGGTTGTTTGGCTTTCCCCCATTCAGGTTAGTTGAATGTTAAAAGTGGTTTTTCAAAGATCCTGTTGTCTTTTATGGTTGGGTTTTTTTTCCCCTTTTCCACCCTAGTCAGCAGAGACCTGACTCAGCATCCCTGCAACAATGCACTCAGAGCAGGCATTAGTTTGGAGAACTCTGTGAGAGACCATGGCAACAAAGATAGGATGAAGACCTTTGAAGAAACCTTTGAATGCTGTTTAGAAGGAGGAGAATGGATAGGGGGAAAAAAAACCCAACAGAGGGAAAGAGAGTAGGATTCATTTGCTTCTTAGTGATGCTACCATTTTAAGGGGCAGGACTAATTCCTATAATAGATTTCACTCCTGGGCGAAGAATGCTCCCGCAAAGGCCCCAATGAGTGCCACTTCCCATTGAGATAATGTCTCGGGTTGTGCTGAGGGTCTTTTTTCTAACCCCTCCCGTGTTTGTTTTGACAAGTAGATTTCTTTTGCTTTATCTCTCTTAAACAAGAGAAGTTTTTTTAAGGCTTAAAGGTTTGAGCCCTCCGAGAAATCAAACCTCGGCTCTTTGAGATGGGGCTAAGTATATTTACTCAAGGTTTATGACAAATCCCACAGAAGGGAAGGAGAATGCTTAATACAATTCAAATCGGCTGGAACTTACCATCTAAATAAGGACTAATCTACTGCCTGCCTGCGCTTCCCCGGGCAAGGGCCGGCACCACTCCCAGCAGTAAAACAAAAGCGGACTTTAGGGAAATAGAAAGTCTGAAAATCCTCATCGCCTATTCATGGGTTGTCTCCTTTTTAACTGCCCTTTCAAAAGTGATGCCCGCTCCTGACAAACGCACTCCTCCACTGCTCGGGCAGCTTCCATTCTCTCCGTGGTTTTCAGGCCCTGCTAAGAAAATCCCCGTAGATACTTTCATCTTGCCCTAGCTATGAACGGGGAAGAATTCTGCTCCAAGGTCCCTCTTTTAACAGCTGTCTTTCCGGCCAACTTGTGCAGCGCTCTCGGCAGCTTCAGCTAAGCAGGCTGGAAGAAAACAGAAGTCCTGGCAAAGCCCTTTGCGTGGTTGAGGTGTCAAAAAAATATTGACTACATTGCCTTTGCTTAGTGCTTTCTGTCCGGGACCTTAAAGCCAGGGGCAGGTAGACAAGAAGCCCTGCAGCAGGAACCCTTATTTTGGTCCAGAGAGAGCAGAGGGATGGCATTTGGGGGGGTGGTGGTATTGTGGTTTTTTCCTCTCTCCTTCTCTCTTTTCTTTGTTGTTGGTATTCACAATCTGCCTTCTCCAGCTATCTGTCAGCAGAAGTAGAATTTTATTTGCCCGGATAAATATGGTCTGGGATTAGTCGCAGGGGAAAAGGAGGGACTGTTGCTCTTTTTGCCAGAGCAGAGAAGAGGGACTCCCCTCCCCTTACCTTTTCACAGCCAAGGAAATGAACACTTCTATTGTGCTGGACAATGAGGAGCAGAAGTGGTAGGTGGTGACTGCTACTAATCAGGAAGTTAAGTAACAGCCGTACTTGAGCACTTTCAAAAGGCTTACTCGTGCTGGGGTGATTTATCCCCTATCTGGGCACCACTGGAAAGAAAAACAGAGTGAGAAAGACTTCACCTGGAATATTACATCCAGTTCTGGGCTCCCCAGCTCAGGAGGGACAGGGATCTGCTGGAGAGAGTCCGTCAGAGGGCTACAAGGATGCTGAAGGGACTGCAGCACTGCCTGGGGAGGAGAGGCTGAGAGCCCTGGAGGTGGTTAGTCTGGAAAAGAGAAGACTGAGAGGGATCTGATCAATATCTATAAATATCTGCGGAATGGGAGTCAAGAGGGAGGGGACAGGCTCTGCTCAGCTGCACCCTGGGATAGGACTAGGGGCAATGGAGAGAAACTCCAGCACAGGAGGCTCCAACTCAACAGGAGGAGGAACTTCTTCCCTGCGAGGGTGCCAGAGCCCTGGAGCAGGCTGCCCAGAGAGGTTGTGGAGTCTCCTTCTCTGGAGCCTTTCCAGCCCCATCTGGATGTGTTCCTGTGTGACCTGTGCTGGATTCCACGGTGCTGCTCTGGCAGGGGGCTTGGACTGGATAATTTTTGGAGGTCCTTTCCAACCCTTAACATCCTGTGAGATGTGGATCGAGTTCAATATACAAATCCAAGCTCCAGAACTGCAGAAGCCATGAGCCTCATCAGTGTCCTAATGTCCTGCAGGCTGCCCTTGGAACCCAGGGATTGGGTACTGTGGTGAGCCAGGAGTCAGCAGCTGTCCTATCACATTCACAGCTTTTCGTGCAGAGAGAAGAGTAAGAGATAGAAAGTGAGGCAGCACTGCCCCACATCTTGCCAAGGGGAGGCCAGCTTGCCTGTATTTTCACAGTGCCACAGTACATTAGAGGTTGGAAGAGACCTCCAGAGATCATCCAGTCCAACCCCTGCCAGAGCAGGAGCACCCAGGGCAGTCTGCATGGGAATGCATCCAGGTGGGGTTGGAAAGGCTCCAGAGAAGGAGACTCCACAACCTCCCTGGGCAGCCTGCTCCAGGGCTCTGGCACCCTCACTCACAGTGAAGAAGCTGTAACATCTCTGAGGTTCCACCTAAACATGAGGAGAGACTTCTTTACAGTGAGGGTGACAGAGAACTGGAACAGGAACTGGAGAGGCTGTGGAGTCTCCTTCTCTGGAGACATTCAAAACCTGCCTGGATTCCTTCCTGTGATCCTGGATTCAGTGATCTCCAGAGGTGCCTTCCAGCCCCTAATATTCTGTGATTCTGTGAATATGATCCCAGAAAGAAGAATTTGCTGAAGCTTTCTCCTAAAAATTGGAAACTTCAACAGAAATCATAAGAAACGAAGTGAAAGCCTGCAGCTGTGCCTCAGGTTTTCAGGCTGTGCTGCTTTACTGGCCACAGGATTTCTGCCTTCTATGGCCATTGCCTGCATGAGCAGACTTGCTGACCTCCATGATTGGGGCAGTGTGGCTGGAAAGCTGCTGGCAGAAAGGGACCTGGGGGTGCTGATGGACAAGCAGCTGAACAGCAGCCAGCAGTGTGCCCAGGGGGCCAAGAAAGCCAAAGGCCTCCTGGCTGGGATCAGCAATGCTGTGTGCAGCAGCAGCAGGGAGGGGATTGTCCCCTGGCACTCAGCTCTGCTCAGGCCACACCTGCAGTGCTGTGTCCAGTTCTGGGCAGCTCAACACAAGAGAGCTGTGGAGGTGCTGGAGCCAGGGCAGAGGAGGGCAAGGAAGCTGGGAAGGGCCTGGAGAAGAAATCTGATGCAGAGCAACTGAAGGAGCTGGGGATGGTTAGTGTGAAACAGAGGAGGCTGAGGGGAGACCTCCTGGCTGTCTGCAGCTCCCTGAAAGGAGGTTGTGGAGAGGCTGCTGCTGGTCTCTTCTCCCAGGTGATTAGTGACAGAACAAGAGGCAATGGCCTCAAGCTGTGACTGGGGAGGGTTAGACTGGGCAGTAGGAAACATGAGGAAAAATCTTTTCACTGTGAGGGTATGAGGCTGCCCAGAGAGGTTGTGGAGTCTCCTCTGGAGACTTCCAAGACTCATCCGGATGCATTCCTGTGTGACCTGTGCTGGCTTCTGTGCTTCTGCTCTGGCAGAGGGGTTGAACTGGATGATCTTCAGAGGTCCCTTCCAAACCCCTAACATCCTGTGAGCCTCTCTAATGTTCCAAGCAGTGCAAGGTTCCTGTCTAACTGCATGGCCAAGCCAACCCATAAGATATAGCTTAGTTCTAAATGCAGGGCTATTTAAAATCAATATTCAGCATATCCTTTTTTAATGATGTTTTGCTGTACTCTCTGGGAGAGTATCTTCCCTCTGAAGTCACTCCATAAACATGTGAACAGCAGCTCCACCAGAAATCCTACTCTGTGTGAAGCACACAACACTTAGATGTGGTTTGGATGGTTGTGAGTGTGGCAGATTGGATGGTGGTGTACAAGGAGGCAGGCTCTCATCGATGTCACAGGATCATAACGTTGGAAGGGACCTCGAGGATCATCCAGCTCCAAGCCCCCTGCCATGGGCAGGGACACCTCACACTGCAGCAGGTTGCTCACAGCCAGCCTGGCCTTCAAAAGCTCCAGGGATGAGGTTTCCACCACCTCCCTGGGCAGCCTGTGCCAGGCTCTCACCACCCTCATGGGGAAGAATTTTCTTCCTATCATCCAATCTCAATCTCCCCATTTCTAGTTTTTTTTCCATCCCCTCCAGTCCTATCACTCCCTGACACCCTCAAAAGTCCCTCCCCAGCTTTCTTGTAGCCCCCTTCAGATACTGGAAGGCCACAATGAGGTCTCCTTGGAGCCTTCTCTTCTCCAGACTGAACAACCCCAACTCCCTCAGTCTTGGAACTGGATGATCCTTGAGGTCCTTTCCAACCCTGACACTTCTATGATACTTCTGTGTTTTAGAAAGTAGCTTGGGCCAGAGAGGCAAAAATGGTTTTATTTCAGCTCAAGGCCATGTATCCCACCCAGCACTGAGAAGTGTTGCCTTGCTTCCTGGATTACTCAGTGTCTTCACTTCCTGCTTACCTGTGGTGAAACTAATGTGTTCCAGAGAGGATAGAGTTACTTGAGCATCTGAATTCCTGCAGGGAGGAGGAGGGTGAAGCACTTTTTAATGGCTGTGGCTCTACAAATGATGCAAAACCAAGGGCATGGAGGGGAGACCTGGATAGTGGGAAGTGTGCTGCTTCATTCATCACCCCAAGAACTAATCACAATCATTAACCATGCATGCAAACTGAGCTTTGATTCCTTCTGCCTCTTGGCCACGGTATTATTTCCCCCATCCATTTCATGTGGAACAGGAAATGACTTCTCTTCTGCCTGAAGAGAGCACCTTCAGTGTCATCTGCTTCGTCAGGTGGTTCCATGAGATTCATTCTCCTTACATGAATGTGTAGCCCCAGTGAAGATGCTGAATGTGTGCTTACCACTAGCAAAGAACATGGAGCATGCAGAGCAGTCGTGTTTAAAACCAAAACAGAGTGAAAAAAGCTTCTTAGAGAGGAATGCCTCTGTGGCCAGCACATACATGACTGGTACAGAGTCATAGACTCACAGAATGGTCTGGGTTGGAAGGGGCCTCCAAAGGTCATCCAGTCCAACCCCCTCGGCAGTCAGCAGGGACACCTCCCCTAGAGCAGGTTGCCCAGAGCCTTTCAAGCCTCACCTTGAAGTTGGGGCTGTTCAGTCTGGAGAAGAGAAGGCTCCCAGGAGACCTCATTGTGGCCTTCCAGTATCTGAAGGGGGCTCCAAGAAAGCTGGGGAGGGACTTTTGAGGCTGTCAGGGAGTGGCAGGACTGGGGGGAATGGAGCAGAACTAGAAATGGATAGATTCGGATTGGATGTTAGGAAGAAGTTGTTCCCCATGAGGGTGGTGAGAGCCTGGCACAGGCTGCCCAGGGAGGTGGTGGCAGCCTCATCCCTGGAGGTGTTTGCAGCCAGGCTGGATGTGGCTGTGAGCAACCTGCTGTGGTGTGAGGTGTCCCTGCCCATGGCAGGGGGGTTGGGACTGGCTGAGCCTTGAGGTCCCTTCCAACCCTGACAATTCTATGATCTCCAGGGATGGGGCCACAACCACCTCCCTGGGCAACCTGTTCCATGTGGTCCTGGGTGGTCTGCAGTGCTGTGGGCTCACAGTGGTTTAGCAGTTACCTGGCCAGCCAGCCTGCAGAAGTGCTCTGTGCACAGATGATATTTCCACTTGCAAATAGATCATTAGAGGGGCAAGGTCACTCCCTGTACGTAACCAAGAGACAGAGGTGATGAAGAAGATGTTATCAGAAGAGGAAGATGAGCATTCATAATACATGGCTCAGCAGCTCTTTTCATCTCAACCCATCCCCTCTCCTTTAAGCTCCATTATTAGCCATATACAAGGCAGCTACAGATAGCTGACCATATGGTGGGGAGATGAAGGGCAGGTACAAAAAGAATTCCTCTGATCTTTTCCTTTTTTTCTTCCCTCCCTTTCATCCTCCCATCTGCAGGGTGCTCTGGGAGAAACAAAGAATAAACAAAGTACAGAGATCCACCTCCAGACTGGCTTTCTGCAGTCGTGGCCATCACCAGGCTCCTGCTGGCACTGCCCAAACAAACCATGCCTGGGTCACACAGCCAGGCCTAGCATCTTCTTCACCCAGCCCTTCAGTAGCTAACCACGGGGCCTTTTAGAGACTGTCCAGCTGAGAGGGGATCTGATCAGTGCCTGTCAATATCTGAGGGCTGGGGGTCTTGAGGGAGGGGCCAGGCTCTGCTCTGTTGTGCCCTGGGGCAGGACAAGGGGCAATGGGTAGAAACTCCAGCACAGGAGGTGCCAGCTCAACAGGAGGAGGAACTTCTTCACTGTGAGGGTCACAGAGCCCTGGAGCAGGCTGCCCAGAGAGGTTGTGGAGTCTCCTGCTCTGGAGGCTTTCATCTGGATGTGTTCCTGTGTGACCTGTGCTGGATTCTATGCTCCTGCTCTGGCAGGGAGTTGGACTGGATGATCTCTGGAGGTCCCTTCCAAACCCCTAATATCCTGTGACCCCCTGAACTCTCATACTTTTAACTCTGGAACCTTCCTCCACCATCACCTGCTCTCCCATCAACCCCACCTGATTACACAAGACCTCCAGAGCCTCCCTCTCCTTGTTTGTTTGCTAAAGTTCACCTGGGAGCTGGACCCAGCTGCTTCTTGTTTGCGAGGTAATTGCCAGCATGTCTACAGCTGCTTCAGGCAGGGGCTGAGGCTTTCACGGGCTGGTGGTCGAGGTGGATTCTTCCCTCCCCTGTGCTCGGTGTCTGACCTCTTACACTGCTCTGAGTGTCTCACTGCTGGCAACACCTCGGTCCTGAGCGCTGCTTCTCTTTGCAGGCAGCGGGGATGGATTCACCGCGTCTGCAGCAGGAAAGGTACAGCTGAAGGGCTGGGGATTACCGTGGGGTGTAAGCGCGCCCGCAGGGCAGGGTGTGCGCCTTCAGCAGGTTCACTTCGGCCGGCTTTAGCCAGCTTTTGGTCACGGTGCACAAACAGAAGGGGCAATTGAACTTGGCCTGAGTAACAGCAGGGGAAATTGCTTGCTGGTTATCCATCTATGCTGTGTGGTTCGGGTTGCATGAAACCTGAGCTGAAAGAGCTACCTCCAAACTGCAAAGTCAGGCAGTCAGAAGATTGACTTCAAATTGCCCTAATTTGTCTTCTAAGTGCATGCTTGCTGAGGTGCTCTCTGGTGATTTATGGTTGCATGCTGTTTGTCCTTCTCTTCATCCTGGCTCAGGACACTTTAAAAAGTGCTTTAGAATCATAGAGTTGTCAGGCTTGGAAGGGAGCTCAAGCATCAGCCAGTGCCAAGCCCCCTGCCATGGGCAGGGACACCTCACACTGCAGCAGGTTGCTCACAGCCACATCCAGCCTGGCTGCAAACACCTCCAGGGATGAGGCTTCCACCACCTCCCTGGGCAGCCTGTGCCAGGCTCTCACCACCCTCAAGATTCATCCAATCTGAATCTACCCATTTCTAGTCTTGCTCCATTTCCCCCAGTCCTATCCCTCCCTGACACCCTCAAAAGTCCCTCCCCAGCTTTCTTGGAGCCCCCTTCAGATCCTGGAAGGCCACAATTAGGTCTCCTGGGAGCCTTCTCCGCTCCAGACTGAACAACCCCAACTCCCTCAGTCTGTCCTCATAGGAGAGGTGCTCCAGCCCTCTGCTCATCCTCGTGGCCCTTCTCTGGACACCTTCCAGCACCTCCAGATCCTTCCTGTAATAGAGGCTCCACAACTGGGCACAGTTTAACAGAGCTTTAACCTGTGCCATGTGAAATCTTGCTTCCTGTCAGGAGTTGAGAAGGGAGGCAAAACCTGGTGTTGCCAGCAATATTCAGTACCTTTGACTGCATGAGTCTCTCTGCCCTTCCTTATAACACCTCACCTCAGTAGGAGGCTCTGCTGCACTGCATCCCATGCACTGGAAGGAGGCCAGGGGCCTGTGGGTTAAAAAAGATGAAGGCTCTCAATACAGGCTGAGTGCAACAGGCACTTTAAAGCTTCTAAACCATTCTGTGTCAGAAATAGCCTGTGCTGTGCTCAAAATATTGGGCAAACCTCTTGTGTGGCTCCCTATTGCCAGAAAGTGCTGGATCTGCTGGAAGGTGTCCAGAGAAGGGCCATGAGGATGAGCAGAGGGCTGGAGCTGCTCTGCTATGGAGACAGACTGAGGGAGCTGGGGCTGTTCAGTCTGGAGAAGTGAAGGCTCCAGGAGACCTCATTGTGGCCTTCCAGTACCTGAAGGGGTATACGAGAAAGCTGGGGAGGGACTTCTTAGGCTGTCAGGGAGTGATAGGGCTGGGGGGGATGGAACAAAACTAGAAATGGGTAGATTCAGATTGGATGTGAGGAAGAAGTTCTTCCCCATGAGGGTGGTGAGAGCCTGGCACAGGTTGCCCAGGGAGGAGGTGGAAGCCTCATCCCTGGAGGTGTTTGCAGCCAGGCTGGCTGTGGCTGTGAGCAACCTGCTGTAGTGTGAGGTGTCCCTGCCCATGGCAGGGGGCTTGGAACTGGCTGAGCCTTGAGCTCCCTTCCAACCTGAGCCATTCTATGATTTAGATTGCTGCAATCCAATGGAAGTCTCACTGCCAGGTGGCTGTATCAGGATCCCTCCACAATGCAGCACTCAACTTTCTCTTCTAGTTAATGACTTTTAAACACACTGAGGTAGTTTAAGGTCCCAAAAGTTACCTTCCTTGCTTTAATGGTCCTGTTTTATACTGTTTGGGGCTTTACTCACTCACAATGAGACACAGTACTGCAAAAAGCAGTGATTATATCTTACTGTTGCCTGTCTTGGTTGATGCACGTGGATTTATAGGTTAGTACTATTGATTATATCTTATATATGATCTATATGACACATATATCATATATATTGATTAAATGCTGCTATTATTGATTGTTATGTATGCTCTATATGACGTTGGTTATATGTTGGTATTATTGATGATATGCTGTGTATGACACATATGATACCTCTGCTCTATGATGTATGCTGATTATCTGTTAGTGTTACCTATAAGCACAGGGTAAAGTAAATCCATAGGGCTATCTAGTGTCACTTGTCACCTACTCTCCATGCATCTGTGAGAGTCACATTAGTTGAAGCAACATGTGCTCTTGTGGCCAAGAAGCCCAGTGCCATTCTGGGGTGGATTAGAAGGGCTGTGGTTAGTAGGTTGAGAGAGGTTCCCCTCTACTCAGCCCCTGCTGAGGCCTCACCTGGAATATTGTGTCCAGTGCTGGGGCCCTCAGTTCAAGAAGTACCTCAGGGAACTGCTTGAAAGAATCCAGCACAGAGCCACAAAGATGGAGTGGAATATAAAGTCAACCAGGTTGGAGAGACTTCCAAGATCATCCATTCCAACCTATCACCCAGCCCTATCAAATCAATTAGACCATGGCACTAGCATCTTCCTTAGGAGGAGAGCCTGGGGAGCTGAGGGCTCTGGAGCTTGGAGAGGAGGAGCCTGAGGGTGACCTCATTGCTGCTGCTAAAGCTGTGCAGGGTGATGCCCAGAGGCTGGAGCCAGGCTCTGCTGGGGGATGCCCAATGCCAGCACCAGGGGCAGTGGTGGAAGCTGAGGCAGAGGAAGTTCCATGGAAACAGGAGGAAGAATTATTTCCCTGTGTGGGTGAGAGAACCCTGGAACAGGCTGCCCAGGGGAGTTGTGGAGTCTCCATCTCTGAAGATACTCAGTACTCACCTGGATGTATTCCTGTGTGATCTGCTCTAGGTGAATCTGCTCTGTCAGGAGGGTTGGACTGGATGATCTTTTGAGGTCCCTTCCTGACATTCTGTGATTCAGCTTCCTTTGTCCAGGCATATGCCTCTGTCTACCTTAGGCAAATTCAGCCCTGGGGGGGGAAGGTAATTTAATCTCCAATATCCAAACAGGAGTAGTTGTGCCCTCAAGCACAGCATGCAGCTGACCAGGGAGGAGTTCTTAGGTGAATGCCTGCTTGGGAATAGTGCAGAAAAAGGCCCTTCAGCAGAAAAATAAGAGACAACCAACTGCCAAGCTGTGCAGATGTACTCAGATCCTTCTCTTTCTGAAATGAATTACTTCCATCTGGATTAAGAGAACCATTCCTATGTGGACCTCCTGAAGTTATTCCAGTATAATTCACTTCCAACTTACATAAGGCATTAAAAAAGTATCTCCTCTGCTAGTGTATGTCCAAACTGCCCCAGAACTGCACATTCAGGACCACTTTATAAGGGAAACTTGGTTGAGCAAAGAGAAACAGATGTTTCCTGCCTAGTAGCATGAAGGGAGTTAGTATGCTGGAAAAGGCAGCTGAAGTTAGTGGAAGGGCATCCAGGATTGCAGTTGCCATGATATTCTCTCCAAGCAGCTTCAGGAACAGAAAAATTGGAGAGTTTTAGCAGCTTTAGGAGGTGCCAGCATCCTTTGTAGATGCAATTGCAAAAGCAGGAGGAGAGGTGAGATTTACTCGGTCAGGATCAGCAACAAGTGGAGGTTTTGATCTTGGTTAGTGCCAGTCCTGGCGAGTGCTCACCTGACGGGATCACAGGATGTCAGGGCTTGGAAGGGACCCAAAGAGAGAGAGTCCAACTCCCCTGCCAGAGCAGGACCATAGCTCAGCTCACACAGGAACACATCCAGACAGGCCTTGAAAGGCTCCAGAGAAGGAGACTCCACAGCCTCTCTGGGCAGCCTGTTCCAGTGCTCTGTGACCCTTACAGTAAAGAAGTTCCCCCTTGTGCTGAGGTGGAACCTCCTGTGCTTACATCCATTGCTTCTTGTCCTATCCCAGGGAGCAAGTGAGCAGAGCCTGTCCCCTCCCTCCTGACCCCCAGCCCTCAGATTTATAAACATTTGTTAAATCCCCTCTCAGTCTTCTCTTTTCTGGCCTAAAAATCCCCAGGTCCCTCAGCCTCAGCACCACAGCTTCAAGCACAGTGGCTTAGTTTACTTCAGGCTGCCTTCCATGTCTCTCCCTGCTTGGAGCTGTGCTGAGAGCCCCTGAAAATCCAGATTAAGAAGTTTTATGGCCACAGTGACAGAATGAGAGTCACACAATCACAGAATGGTAGGGGTTGGTTGGAAGGGACCTCTGGAGCTCCAACACCCCTCCCAAGGCAAACTGTGACCCAGGAACACATCCAAGAGGGTTTTGGCTGTCTCCAGAGGTGGAGACTCCAGCACTGTGGTGGGTTGAACTTTTCTCCTAGCATTAACCTCTCTGGGAAGCCTGTTTCAGAACTCTGCCATGCTTAAATTGCAGCAGTTCCTCCTCATGTTTGGATGGAACTTCTTGTGTTCAAGTCTGTGCCTGTTACCCTGTGTCCTGTCACTGGACACCACTGAAAAATGACTGCTCCCATCCTCCTGACACCCACCCTTGAAGTGTTGCCAAGCATTGATGAGATCCATTGATGAGGTGTTCCAGTTCCCTAGCTAAGTCAGGGGAAATGCACTGCCAAAGGCCACTTGTTTCTGCACAATGCAAGGCAGCTGTGGCCTCTCCTCTGGCTACAGGTTTTCTTCTGCATAATGTCCTCACTTGCAGGCTCCTCTTCTTTCCCTCAGTTTAGGAAAGATGTTGAGTTGCTGGAAGGTGTCCAGAGAAGGGCAACAAAGCTGGGGAGGGGTCTGGAGCACAACACAGCCAGAGCATCCTACAGGTAGGGTATCACCAGCAGTCCAGGAGCAGCAGAAGGGGCATTGGTTAGAATAGAGTAGAATTAACCAGGTTGGAAGAGACCTTTGAGATCAGAGTCCAACCTTTCACCCAATACCATCTAATCAACTAAACCATGGCACTAAGGGCCTCAGCCTGTCCCCTCTTAAACACCTCCAGTGATGATGACTCCACCACCTCCCTGGGCAGCACATCCCAAGGGCCAATCTCTCTTGCTGGGAAGAACTTTCTCCTCACCTCCAGCCTAAACCTCCCCTGGCACATCTTGAGACTGTGTCCTCTTGTTCTGCTGCTGGTTGCCTGGGAGAAGAGACCAACCCCCACCTGGCTACAACCTCCCTTCAGGGAGTTGCAGAGAGCAAGAAGGTCTGCCCTGAGCCTCCTCTTCTCCAGGCTAAGCAAGCCCAGCTCCCTCAGCCTCTCCTCCCAGGGCTGTGCTCCAGACCCCTCCCCAGCTTTGTTGCCCTTCTCTGGATGCCTTCCAGCATCTCAACATCTTTCCTAAACCTGAGAGGCCCGGAAGTGGACACAGTAATCAGTGCTGAGTACAAGAAGCTGTCAGTTTGTCCTGGAATGGCAGAAGCCTTGAGTTTCACACCTACTTTGAAGACTATTTCTGTGTTTGGGTGCATGAATAATTGCAGCACAACGATCCTTTACTTGTCATTTCCTGCTTCATTTAAAGAAGCTCTGGGTTGGGTTGCTTGGGTTTGTCTTACTTGTCGTTGTTCTCCAGAGGGAGTTTTTACTCCGGATGAATTCCCTGACAGAGTAGTGCAGGGGAGTGATGGGTTCAGAAGAGGTAAATCCTGTCTGTCAGGGCTGTATGCAAACAGAGCCATGGGTGCCAGTCTGGAGCTCTTTTCCCGAAGGCACTGTGCAGGAGGCTGGTTGCTGTAAATGGAAAACTCAGCAGAAAGCTTGTGGGCAGATCAGCAGCCTCTAATCACTACCTGAGCTCATTCCTGAGCACTTTGGGGTTTCTGTCAATCTCCTGATCCCACAAAGCTTCTGACAGCCTTTACAAAGAGAAAACCAGGAAGGAAGGGAAGGGGGAAGTTACTGAAAGCCTGTGTGTATGACAGAGAGAGCTTGTGTCTGATGTGCCCAGCTCTGGGGCTCCTAACACAAGAGAGCCATGGAGCTGCTGGAGCAGGTCCAGAGGAGGGCCACAGAGGTGATCAGAGGGCTGCAGCACCTCTGCTATGAAGACAGGCTGAAAGAATTTGGGCTGTGCAGCCTGGAGAAGAGAAAGCTCCAGGGAGACCTTAGAGCTGCATTTCAATATCTGAAGGGGACCTACAGGAAGGCTGGGGAGGGACTGGTTTGAAGGGCTTGGAGTGATAGGAAGCTAAACAATGCTTTGAAACTGGAGCAAGGTAGCTTTAGGTTGGACACCAGCAGAGAGAGGTAAAACACTGAACAGGCTGCCCAGGGATGTGGTTGAGGCCCCAGCCCTGGAGACATTCAAGGTATGACTTGCTGTGGGCTTGGGCAGCCTGATTTAGGGGGAGGTGACCCTGCTGACTGCAGGGGGGGCTGGAGAAGATGCCCTTTGAGGGTCCCTTCCAACCCAGTGCAATCTGACTGAGAGTATGGACTTGAGATCAGAGTTCCTACGTGGTGACCAGCAAAACTTGCTGGAGTGCTTCTGGTGTGTGGTCTCCTTCCAGAAGACAGAATGTTCTGCTAGGACTTTGGGTATGTTTTTACTGGGGAAAACCTCTTTCCCCTTCCTGAAGCACTCAGGCAGCTGCTGCTTTCATGGGTTGTAGTGATTTCTGTTGGTTTTAAGAGCTGAGCAATGTGGGCAAAATTGTAGCTAGATTGCAGCTCTGTGTTGAAACTAAGTCTGGCCTGGGAATACAGAAACAGGAGTGGGTTCTGTTTATCTGTGGCCAGTGGGAGTGCATTTGCTTTAGCCATGCTGCACTGCATGAGGAAGAAGAGGCTGCAGTTGGGGACTGAGAGACTGGGAAATGGTTATTTTTAGACTCAAGTTTTCTGTTTTCTTTTCAGTATTCTTTTGGTCTGGGCAAGGAAAGTGGAAACAAATTGGCCACTGGGGACCCACGAAGAGAGGAGGCTGCTTGTAACATCCCCATGGGACTGATGAGGCTTTTGAATTGCTACCACTCATTTTGCTTGCTGAAGACTCCAGGGCAGGCCAATAGAAGTGGATGCACTTTGAATGGCCTGCAGCTCTCCACTGCTCTTACTCCCTATGTGCAAATGACCTCAGGGTCTCCCACCCCCGTAGCAGGGAGATGCTTGCCTCCGAGTCAGCTGATCTGTGCAGCTCCAGAACCATCCTCTCTGGCAGATTTCTCTTTTCAGCTATCATATCAAACAGATGGGAGCTGATGGGAACCTCTTTCAGGTTGTGGAGTAAGGAAAGGGGGAGGAAGTGGATGGCAGGAGAGGAAAATGGAGACCTCTGTTTCCAGCCCTGTCTTTTCAGTAGTGCAGTGAGCAACTGGATCCAGTAGACAGCAGTTCTTCATGGTGCATCTGAAATGATGCAAACAGAATAAAACCTTCTGGCAGCTAACTAATTCTTAAAAATAAAGGGCTGTTATCTTCCATTTCCAAACCCTGAGCTATTCCCACCTCTTGGTCTCAAAACTTCAGTGGGAGATCTCTCACAGACTGTTTCCTGCTTCTGATTTTCCTTTGAGTCAATGACTGAAGATGTTGGTGTTTTTTTTGCCTGGGAAAAGCTTGTGCTTGGTTCAAATGCAGCCTGTCTTCACCTACAGGTTTATTTCCAGCAGGTCCTGTGATGTATAATCTTAGTATTGATGAGAGATCTGTGATCTTGAGAGGTTGGTGAACAGAATAGAATTAACCAGGTTGGAAAAGACCTTTGAGGTAGAGTCCAACCTAACACCATCTAATCAACTCAACCATGGCACCAAGGGCCTCAGCCAGGCTCTTCCTAAACACCTCCAGGGATGGGGACTCCACCACCTCCCTGGGCAGCACATTCCAATGGCCAATCTCTCTTGCTGGGAAGAATTGCTTCCTAACATCCAGCCTGAACCTCCCCTGGCACATCTTGAGACTGTGTCCTCTTGTTCTGCTGCTGGGTGCCTGGGAGAAGAGACCAACCCCCACCTGGCTACAGCCTCCCTTCAGGGAGTTGGAGGCTCAGGGGAGACCTTCTTGCTCTCTCCTCTTCTCCAGGCTAAGCAAGCCCAGCTCCCTCAGCCTCTCCTCCCAGGGCTGTGCTCCAGACCCCTCCCCAGCTTTGTTGCCCTTCTCTGGGCACCTTCCAGCATCTCAACATCTTTCCTCAACTGAGGGGCCCAGAACTGGACACAGGACTCAAGGTGGTGGCTTCATTTCTAAAAGCCTCTCTTTCTCCAGCCACAGCTGGGGTAATGCCCAGAGGAGTTGTGGAAGCCCCAACCCTAGAAGTGTTTAAAGCCAGGCTGGATGGGGGCTTGAGCATCCTGGGCTGGTGAGAGGTGCCCCACTGCCCATGGCAGGGTATTTGGAGCTAGATTATCTTTATGGTCCCTTGCAATCCAAACCATTCCATGAGTTCTGATGCTCTCTAGCCATTTTCTGCTCCTGTTTCCTAGCTCAGCTCAGTGACTTCAGAGTTTAGTTCTGTCTATTGATTCCTGAAACTTCTTGAAGCATTTCTTAACTCTGCCATGAGCCTGCCAGGAAGATATCCCTAAAACACAGACAGAATTCATTTGTTGAACTCTTCAATAGTGCAGTGACTCTTCTTTTCCTTGGCATGATAAGCACATCCACAACTGGAAGGAGAAAGCCCCCATATGGGCTGTCCCAGTGCACACTGAGGCTTGCTCTTTACTTCTCAGCTGGCTTTGTTAGAAGCTCATTGCCCCTGGGTAGGATGTTTATTGCCTACCCTGATGACAGGTGAGAAACCTTAGGCTCTCAGGGTTGGTGCTGGTGTTTTTGTGGAGGGAGGGATATGATCCCGATTGTACTTAGTTGGTGGCAGTGGATGTGGGAGCCCAAGGGAATGGGGTGAGGGAGTTGCCCGGCACACAGCCCAGCTCCATGCAGTGGCCACAAGGCACCACCTCAGCCACACAGTGATCCAGGAGTGGAGAAACTCCTCCAGCAGCTGGTGAGAGCATGCCTGTGAAGGAGAGATGCAGCAGTGGGAGGAGGAAAAGGCTGGCTGTCAGAAAGTTTGCTCTTAGAAAGGTATCAGGGAAGGAAATGAATGTCTGGCATGACAGAGGGCACAGGAAATCAGTCAGCCCCCTGCACCAACCACATGATGCAGGCTGCCCAGGGAGGTGGTGGAAGCCTCATCCCTGGAGGTGTTTAAGGCCAGGCTGGCTGTGGCTGTGAGCAACCTGCTGCAGTGTGAGGTGTCCCTGCCCATGGCAGGGGGCTGGAACTGGCTGAGCCTTGAGCTCCCTTCCAACCCTGACAGTTCTATGACACATCCCTGGAGCTGTCAGGCTTCTGGTGACCTCACATGGTATTAATCCTGCATTATTGAGGAGCAACTTAAACATGTGATGGAGAGCATTACATTAATGCCAGTGCTAGAAGTCCTCCAACACATTACTGGCAATTGAATGAAAACTGCTGCCACCACTTCATCTAGTCACAAACCTGCAAAATTATTCCAATGCTTCTCATAATTACCATTGCATGAAGTCACTTCTGGTTGCTTTTGTTTCTTTGCAAATGAGACTGAAGTATCAGATCCCAGGAAGATGGCACATCGAGCTGCATGACTCCCAGGTGCACGGATTCAGTTTGGCTGCTAATCCCTTGCTGGCTCCAGGCTCTCTGGCAGCTAAGCACTTCCTGGGGTGTGCTGTAATAACAGGCAGCTGTCCTGTCAGCTCCACGGCAAAAGGAGATAATATGGCAAGCAACGTTCAGTTTCTCCTGGGCTTCTCCCTTAACAGTTCTCCAAACTGCTTCAAGTAACTGCTCTGAGCTGATGATGCTCTTTGTGGGGAAGCAGGATGGATATAGGGTGGGCAGGGACTGGCTTAGGAGAAGGCCCTGAAGAAAAGGACCTGGGGGGTGCTGGTGGAAGAGAAGCTCCACAGGAGCCAGCAGTGAGCACTTGCAGCCCAGAGAGCCAAGCAGAGCCTGGGCTGCAGCAAGAGAAGTGTGGCCAGCAGGTGGAGGGAGGTGATTCTCCCTCTCTGCTTCACTCTGCTGAGACCACAGCTGCAGCTCTGGGTCCAGTTCTGGAGCCTCTGTGCCAGGAAGGATCTGGAGGTGCTGGAAGGTGTCCAGAGAAGGGCCACGAGGAGGAGCAGAGGGCTGGAGCTGCTCTGCTATGAGGACAGACTGAGGGAGTTGGGGTTGTTCAGTATGGAGAGGAGAAGGCTCCAAGGAGATCTTATTGTGACCTTCCAGTATCTGCAGGGGGCTCCAAGAAGGCTGGGGAGGGACTTTTGAGGGTGTCAGGGAGGGATAGGACTGGGGGAATGGAACAAAACTAGAAATGGATAGATTCAGATTGGATGCTTGGAAGAAGTTGTTCCCCATGAGGGTGGTGAGAGCCTGGCACAGGTTGCCCAGGGAGGAGGTGGAAGCCTCATGCCTAGAGGTGTTTGCCGCCAGGCTGGAGGTGGCTGTGAGCAACCTGCTGTGGTGTGAGGGGTTGGAAGTGCATGATCCTTGAGGTCCCTTCCAACCCTTTTGCTATGAGAATAGAGTGAGGGAGCTGGGGCTGTTCAACTTGGAGAACAGAAGACTCTAGGAAGACCTTAGAGCTGCCTTCTAGTACCTGAAGGGATCTTGCAGAAAGGCTGCAGAGAGGCTGGATGAGACCTCGAGCAGCTGGATCTAGTGGAGAAGTGTCCCTGCCCTGGTGGGGTGGTTGGAGTGGGTGAGCTCTGAGGTCCTTTCCAATCTAAGCCATTCTATGATTCCTCATCCAAAAGCTTAGGACTATTTTTCCTTTCTTTACTTCATTCCTTCCCCCGTAAGCTAAATAGCACTCAAGGCTTCCCATCAGACACCTTGTAAGCATACCTGTGGGCCGGATCCAGTTCCTAACCAGGAGAGGACGGGATGTCAGCCAGACCGACAGACTGGGGCAGAAGGGAAGCACAGCTTGCTTGCCAGCTACTGAAGGCCTTGGAGCTGATTTAATCCTGCTGTCAGGCACTCTCTTCAGTGTGGGCAAACAGCCCATAATGTAAACTCTGGGGATGCAACTGCAATTGGTGGCCGCTCGCACGGCTTGCGGCGGGAAAGCAAACTTGTGGTTAAAGCTTCTGCCCAGGGGGATTAGGAAGGTCTAAAGTTGAAAGCAATGATCTTCCAGGCACAAATAACAAGCATGCCCTTAGGAGAAAACAGAGAGCTGCTCTGCTGAGCACTGGCAGCTCACAGACAGGGGTGGGCCAGACCCTTGGGTGGTGTAATGTGACTCTCCTGGCTCCCGTGCAGCAGTATCCATCCATCCACCTCACCTGAAGGCAGTGTCTGTTGCATGCTACTAAAGGAGGGTCTGGGGTGGGCTGAAGAGCAGGTTTCAGCTTTGTACTAGCTGGTGCCCTCCCCAGCAGTACCTCTGCAAGACAGCATAAGGGGCCAGTGTTAACAGGAGGAGCTTCAGCAGGGCCAAGTGCCAGGTCCTGCACTTGGGGCACAACAACCCCAAGCAGTGCTGCAGGCTTGGGGCAGTGTGGCTGGAAAGCTGCTGGCTGAAAGGGACCTGGGGGTGCTGATGGACAAGCAGCTGAACAGCAGCCAGCAGTGTGCCCAGGGGGCCAAGAAAGCCAAAGGCCTCCTGGCTGGGATCAGCAATGCTGTGTGCAGCAGCAGCAGGGAGGGGATTGTCCCCTGGCACTCAGCTCTGCTCAGGCCACACCTGCAGTGCTGTGTCCAGTTCTGGGCATCTCAGTACAAGAGAGATGTGGAGGTGCTGGAGCCAGGGCAGAGGAGGGCAAGGAAGCTGGGAAGGGCCTGGAGAAGAAATCTGATGCAGAGCAACTGAAGGAGCTGGGGATGGTTAGTGTGAAGGAAAGGAGGCTGAGGGGAGACCTCCTGGCTGTCTGCAGCTCCCTGAAAGGAGATTGTAGAGAGGCTGCTGCTGGTCTCTTCTCCCAGGTAATTAGTGACAGAACAAGAGGGAATTGAGCAAGAAACAACGAAGTTGTTTTAAATTTTGGCAGCTCAGGACAGGTTTGTGCTGCTCAGATTTTGCCAGTAAGGCAAAATATATTTAGACTCTTGTGAGCAGTTGTGGCATTGCTTGCACACAGTTTTCCTTCCCAAGTCATACTGTTGTACCTGAAATTCAGCCAAAACAGGACCTAGCTGAGTGCCCTAATGACCAGTGTCACAGCCTCCAGCAATGCTGGGGTTAAACTTCAGTCCAAGCCCACCACCTTTGATGGCAGTGCCCTCTGCCATTGCACTGGGGGACTTAGTGCTGGGGTAAAGGGAGAGATGGGTAGATTCAGATTGGATGTTAGGAAGAAGTTGTTCCCCAGGAGGGTGGTGAGAGCCTGGCACAGGCTGCCCAGGGAGGTGGTGGCAGCCTCATGCCTGGAGGTTTTTCAGGCCAGGCTGGCTGTGGCTGTGAGCAACCTGCTGTGGTGTGAGACGTCCCTGCCCATGGCAGGGGGGTTGGGACTGGCTGATGCTTGAGCTCCCTTCCAAGCCTAACTATTCTAAGATTCCCTGCCTCTCTGGGGAGGTCACTGTGGTTAGCAGTGCCCACAAAGCCCTTGGGGGATCACAGAAACGTTCGGGTAGGAAAAGCCCCTCAGGATCACCAAGTCCAGCCATGAGCCCTACTCTGCAAGGCTCACCCCTAAACCACAGCCCCAAGCACCACATCCAAACCACCTTCAAGCACATCCAGCCCTGGGGACTCCACCACCTCCCTGGGCAGCACATTCCAATCCCTGACCACTCTTGTTGGGAAACATTTTTGTTTCCTTCTGTCCAGTCAAAAGCTACCCTGCTGCAGCTTGAGGCCATTGCCTCTTGTTCTGCCACTAATGACCTGGGAGAAGAGACCAGCAACAGCCTCTCCACAAGGTCCTTTCAGGTAGCTGTAGTCAGCCAGGAGGTCTCCCCTCTGCCTCCTCTTCTCCAAACTAACCATCCCCACGTGTCTCATCCAGCAGCACCCTGTTTGGCTTGTGGGTGCTGAGATCATTCCATCCCCAACCCTGCCGCTCTGGTGGGCAGTGCTTGCTGGTGGTCTCTCCTCAGCTGCCTCCTCTGCTTGTTTCCAGCTGTTGACTGCATTAGAGACAATTGAAAATGCATGGATGCTTTCCAAATATTACTTATCCATGTAAGACACTGTTCTGCTTGCCAAAAAAGATGTACTGGGATCATGAATAAATAGAGGCATGGTCTGTGCAAATGGGATGGGAGCTTTCCCCACACCAGAGTGGTGTGGTTTTGCTGGTGGCTCTCTTATTAAGATGTTGTCCTCACACTACATAATGCTGAGGAATCCCCATGTTGGAACACGAGCTGGGATATTAATGGGCTGTACTGCAAGGATGCTGGGAGCTAATATGCAGAGTCAGTTGGCTGCCCTCTGGAGTCTGGTTTTAGTGCTTCTCATTGGGTTTGTGATCCACTGTGGGCTACCCAGTTCCATGGATGTTTTTAGAGTGGTTCAAAAGCCCTCTTGACCAAACATGATACTTCTGTCAGAGAAGGGTGTAGGGCCTGGAGAATAAATCTGGTGAAGAGTGACTGAAGGAGCTGGGGATGGGCAGTTTAGAGAAGAGGAGGCTGAGGGAAGACCTCATTGCTGCCTGAAAGGATGTAGTGGAGAGGCTGCTGCTGGTCTCTTCTAACAGGTAATTAATGATAGGACAAGAGGCAATGGCCTCAAGCTGTGACTGGGTACGTTTAGACTGGACAGCAGGAAATGTTTTTCCCAGCAAGAGTGGTCAGGGATTGGATGTGCTGGGCAGGGAGCTGGTGGAGTCCCCAAGCCTGGCTGTGTTTGGATGTGGTGCTTGGGGCTCTGGTTTAGGGGTGAGCCTTGCAGAGTAGGGTCCCTGGTTGGACTTGGTGATCCTGGGGGGCTTTCCCAACCTGCATGTTGCTGTGATTCTGTGTTGTTGCCTAATGCAGGAAGCATTTGGTTTCTTACAATGAACACAAGAACATTTGTGTTTTGGATGCCTTTTTGGGCTTTCATCAAGCCTCAAGTCTTCAAGCCATGCTGAAAGCTGCAAAGTGACCCTGAGCTTTGAGTCAATCCCACTCTCACGAGGGAACAACCCTAAACCACTCAAAGATAGCCCTGCAGGTTCTGAGGAGGACACACACCTTCCTTTGCCTCCTGAGGAGTTCAGGGGTCTCTTACCCCAGGCTCGAGATTCCTGCTTGTTAAAACCTGCTCGTCTGGGAGGAGAAGTGTGGTCTTTGAAGGTTTTCTGACCTGTTGACTCTGGTGTGAGCCACTCTCCAGTCTTTCAGGCTGGTGGCCTTAGCTGTTTCAAGCACTCTATCTAAATTGCCACTTGCCTGTTGAAGGAAACCAGAAGTAACACTTTTCTGAGAGAAGTTACTGGAGAGATGCTCCACAGAAAGAGCTTCCTGGTTTCACTCCTCCTGCCATTTCCCTCCACTTCAGCTGGTGGCAGCATCAAAAGCAGCACCAAGCTGCTCAGCCAAATTATCTGCCTATGTGACTCCAAACACATAGAGCAAGCTGGGAGCTGGCACTCTGAGCCCTCAGCTGAAAAATGGCAGCTGCCAAAAGGATGTCTCAGAAGAGAATGGTGTGCCTTGCAGCCGCCTTCCAGTCCTTCAGCTCTGCAGGAAAGACCATGGAGTGAAGCCCTGATCAGGATGGGAGGCTTCCCTGCATCAGCACAGTAGTGAAGGCTCCATAGGCAGCAGGACTTGGGTTATACTGATTTTAAATGGTCAGAGGTGACTTCCTCCATCCCACAACTGAGAAAGAACAAGCTTAGATACATGTAATACCTGCTCTGATGCTGGTCAGTGCTCAAAATGGTTCAAGGAGGTTTTGAGCAAGCCCAAGGTATTGTAAAGGAAGGTAACTGCACTCTCCCCTGTACAGATAACACCTCTGATCTCTCTCTGCAGGCTCCCAAAGCCAGCTGTGTCCAAACACAGGCATTGCAACTTGTCTGGCCTCATCTTGGGCTCTGGCTGAGGCTGATGGAGCTCTGTGTGGAGAGATAAGATATGGCAGTCCTTTGTCTCCCTGCTTTATGTCTGAAACCTCGGGGTGAAGCTCGCTTGTAAGGCTATGGAGAGCGCTTGATTTTCTCACATACTTCACAGCAAGAGTAGAAGGGAGGAGAGGTGCATCACACAGAACCACAGAATTATAGAATGCCTGCATTGATAAGGGAGAATAGGTGTTAACATTTGTGATAGGCTTGTACACATTATAGAATCACAGAGCTGTCAGGGTTGGAAGGGACCTCAAGGATCAGCCAGGTCCAAGCCCCCTGCCATGGGCAGGGACACCTCACACTACAGCAGGTTGCTCACAGCCACAGCCAGCCTGGCTGCAAACACCTCCAGGGATGAGGCTTCCACCACCTCCCTGGGCAGCCTGTGCCAGTCTCTCACAAGCTCTGCTGCTGAAGGTCTCCATGAGTTCATAAAAGGTTTTTAAGGCCAGGGCTCCACGCTGCTCCACGCTGCTCCAGCTTCACTCAGTGCCTTCCCCTGATAGCACAAATAAATCAGCAAGAAACCAGAAGAAACAGTCTCTGCTCATCACAGCAGTGGTTCCTCAAGCCTGAGGTTTGCCCAAGCCTTCAGTGCTGCTATCACAGAGACGTTCAAGAGGGGATGTCGTGGCCCTTGAAGCCATGGTTTAGTTAGTCATGAGGTCTTGGGTGCCAGGTTGGACTGGATGATCTCTGAGGTCTTTTCCATCCTCATTGATTCTATGATTCTCTCTCTCCTCTAATGATGAATTAATTTTCAGCTGAAGACAAGCCTTTGTGGAGCCTGATGAAAACTACAGGGCCACCACACAGGGAAGCAGGCTCTGTTTTCTCTGACAGCAGGCCAGTGCCTCAGCTGCAGCACTGCCATACCATCCATCTCCATCAAGGGCTCTTTCACAAGCATGATGAAACAGCAGGAAGGGAATGGTGTATGACAGCTTCATTAGTCACCAGGAGCCAAACCTGGTCACTTTCTGCTGGGAATTATTAGTACATTCCAAAACATCCGTGGGTTGATGGCATCCAAAAATGTATTATTGTAATTTCCACCCCCCCTCCCCCCTTCCTCTCCCAAATGTTTGGAGTGTGACCAAATCTCAGTTTGAAAATGCAGTTGTACTGCTAAGTAGCCTCTGGTGAGGTTTAGGCTGCATTTGCCTAAGAAAAGCAAGGAGCACTCAGTCTTACACCAGAAATACTTGCAGCAGGCTGTTTGGGTCGAAACAGAGGAAGCTCTGCTCCAGAAGTGCACAATCTGATCTCTCTGGAACTGCAAACAAGATACAAAACTTCAGTGTTCTGTTCCCGTTTCTGTGCAGGGCTTACTGAAGGCACATCCAGCAGGCAGAGCGATGTGTTTAAGGTGCTCGTGGTTTAGCCTGGAGAAGAGGAGGCTCAGGGGAGACCTTCTTGCTGTCTACAGCTACCTGAAGGGAGCTTGCAGCCAGGTGGGGGGTGGTCTCTTCTCCCAGGCAACCAGCACCAGAACAAGAGGACACAGTCTCAAGCTGTGCCAGGGGAGGTTCAGGCTGGAGGTTAGGAAGAAACTCTTCCCAGCAAGAGAGATTGGCCCTTGGGATGTGCTGCCCAGGGAGGTGGTGGAGTCACCAGCCCTGGGGGTGTTTAAAAAGAGCCTGGACGAGGCCCTTGGTGCCATGGTCTGGTTGATTAGTTAGGGTTGGGTGATTGGTTGGACCTGATGATCTTGGGGGGGGTCTCTTCCAGCCTGGTTGATTCTGTGGTCCTGCTGAGACCAATAAATGTGAGGCTCTGAGCTAACACAATGTCTCAGGCTCTGTGTGAGGCGCTCCTGAATCTTGCTTTAACAAGAGTCCAAGCTACAGGAGTAACATGAGGTGCAGGATCAAGCTCTTGCATAGAGAAAACCAAAGGCCTCCTGGCTGGGATCAGCAATGCTGTGTGCAGCAGCAGCAGGGAGGGGATTGTCCCCTGGCACTCAGCTCTGCTCAGGCCACACCTGCAGTGCTGTGTCCAGTTCTGGGCAGCTCAACACAAGAGAGCTGTGGAGGTGCTGGAGCCAGGGCAGAGGAGGGCAAGGAGGCTGGGAAGGGCCTGGAGAAGAAATCTGATGCAGAGCAACTGAAGGAGCTGGGGATGGTTAGTGTGAAAGAGAGGAGGCTGAGGGGAGACCTCCTGGCTGTCTGCAGCTCCCTGAAAGGAGGTTGTGGAGAGGCTGCTGCTGGTCTCTTCTCCCAGGTCATTAGTGGCAGAACAAGAGGCAATGGCCTCAAGCTGTGACTGGGGAGGGTTAGACTGGGCAGTAGGAAGAAGTTTTTCCCATCAAGAGTGGTCAGGGATTGAATGTGCTGGGCAGGGAGGTGGTGGAGTCCCCAGCCTGGCTGTGTTGAAGGTGGTTTGGATGTGGTGCTTGGGGCTCTGGTTTAGGGGTGAGCCTTGCAGAGTAGGGTTCATGGTTGGACTTAGTGCTCCTGAGGTGCTTTCCCAACCTGCATGTTTCTGACATCTCTTGCATAATTTATTGCTCTTTTGAAAATATCCCAGGCTGCTTTTGAAGTGAATTAGCTGCCCCCCCAAACCTGAGCAAAGCCTGCTGTTAGCAGACCTGTTTCAGCTAGCTTTGATTCCAAGCAAGCCAGGTCTTTGGTACTGAGGCTTTGCTGAACAGTGAAGTGCAGGGAACTGATGGAACTCGTGCTAAAAGAGCACAGCATACAAAGAGGCATTTTCCAGCCCAGCTGCTATTAATTTCCTGTCTGTTTGTAAAAGCAAAATTATCTCTTGATAGTCAGACACTTGTGCCTGGCTACCCACACAGAGCCCTGGGTGAAGGTTTTACAGGTAACACCATTCCTAATTAGCAGCAAGCCAAAGAATGCCTGGGGCTTGAGAGCTGACTTCATGGACATCTGCAGGCTCAGGCAAGAGCCTGGGGGGACTAAGCCAAGTGCAGGAGGGGAGGGTGCACAAGCAAATGCTGTTGGAAATCAAGACTGCTGCTGTCTCTATCAGTGGGACCATCCTGCTTGGGCTGCTCTGTGAGCTCAAGCCCAAGAAATAGGTTTGCCTTGGGGCCCCTGCAGGCTCCAGCTCTTGCTGAGCTCCCCTGGCACTGTGCACTGCACCCTGTACCTGCACAAGCATGGAAGCTTCAGCTTTGCTGTCTCCTGTTGCCAGTAACAGCTGAGACCCTTCAACACCGGCAGGATTACAGGAGGCAATTCTCTTCCAGCCTCTATTTTTGGTTTTGGACGGAGTCTTTGGTGTGAGAGTGGAGTCTCGTGATTCCTGGGGACTCTCCCTCGTTCCTGCCATCACAGCGACAGCCTTCAACTTCAGTGTGCTTTGGCCCACAAGCCACGTGAGGGCTTTGCTGGTAACAACAGCCCCAAAGCTGTAGCCGCAGGTCTGTGTGCTGCCTCGACAGGATTAACACGGACAACGATGTCCTTGAACAGGATGGGCTGACAGCAGTCTAGCAGGAGTCACTTCTTCCAAGAAGGGAAAACAAAACCTTTACAGCTTGTGCCTGGGAAGACAGGAGCAGGGAAGACCCCCCCAGGGTGCCTGCCAGCCGTGGGCTACTGGCTCTGCCACCCTCACACCAAAGAAGTTTCTTCTCATGTTGAGATGAAATCGTCTATGTTCAAGCTGGAACCTGTTGTTCCTTGCCTCATTAGTGTGCACTACTGAAAAGAGCTTGGCCCCCTCCACTTGCCCCCCAGCCCTCAGCTATTGATAGACATTGATCAGATCCCTCTCAGCCTTCTCTTCTCCAGTCTAAACAGCCCCAGGGCTCTCACTCTCTCTTCCCAGGGGAGATGCTCAAGTCCCCTAAGCATCCTCCTGGCTCTCTGCTGGGCTCTCTCCAGCAGGTCTCTGTCTCCCTTGAGCTGGGGAGCCCAGAACTGGACACAGCATTGCAGCTGTGGTCTCAGCAGGGCAGAGCAGAGGGGGAGCAGAACCTCCTCAGCCCTGCTGGCCACACTTTTCTTGCTGCACCCCAGGATCCCATTGGCTCTCTTGGCCACCAGGGCACATTGCTGCCCCATGGGGAGCTTGCTGCCCACCAGCACTCCAAGGTCTTTCTCTGTGGAGCTGCTTTCCAGCAGGGCAGCTCCTAAGCTGTCCTGGTGGCTGCTGTTATTCCTCCCCAGATGTAGGACTTCACACTTGTCCTTGTTGAACTTCATGAGGTTTGCCTGCACCTTGCAGGCTCAGCCACTTGCCCTGCCTGGTACTTTGAAGTTTCTTAATGCATGCAAGAGAACTAGAAAGTCTCTGTGAAAAAGCAAAGGTTTGCTTCTGAGGTGAAAGGGAATCCCTGACATGCACAAAGTAAACAAATTCACACACCCCCCCCCCCCCCAAGAATAATGTCCCCCAAGTATTATATAAAGCATCAGTTATATTCTTAATTATGATTCTCCACCAGCTGGAGCAACTCTGCTTGTTGGGAAAGGCAGTGTGGGATGGCAAAGGTTTACAGCAGCTTCCCCACTAGCTGCTTCTGCAAGAACACAAAGGGGGGAGTGTGTGGGCACCAAACCTAATCCTGCCCTTGAAGCTGGAGTGGCCTCAGTGCCTGCCTGCTGCAGCTTTGCAGGTGTGAGGGCTAAATTAAGTTTCACAGCACTCCCTTGGGACGGTGCCCAGGGTGAATATCTGGGCCTGGAGATTGGAAGCTAAATCCCTCTGAATAAATTTAACAGCAGCTTGGTAGTGCTCTGGAGAGCAGGGGAAGGAGGGAGAGGGGGAATGCTGCTATCTAGGCAAGGCTGAATCACAGTGGTAGTGAACCAGTATGGAAGGGAAAGGCTCTGGAGCCTGAATGAAGAGGGGGCTTGGGTAATGTTAGGGACAAGAGCAGTGGTGGCTGAAGCAGACAAGTTTTACATCTTCCTCTTCCAGGAACTGGCTCAGATTGGATGTTAGGAAGAAGTTGTTCCCCATGAGGGTGGTGAGAGCCTGGCACAGGTTGCCCAGGGAGGTGGTGGAAGCCTCATCCCTGGAGGTTTTGAAGGCCAGGCTGGCTGTGGCTGTGAGCAACCTGCTGTAGTGTGAGGTGTCCCTGCCCATGGCAGGGGGCTTGGAACTGGCTGAGCCTTGAGGTCCCTTCCAGCCTGACAGTTCTGTGATACTGCTGACATCTCTAAGTACTTGTAGCCTGTGGAGCTGTAGACATTGCTGCTTTGCACAGTGAAATGGTGCATTGCAAACCACTTTTGCCTCCCCTTGTGCATTGTATCCCTTCCATTTCCAGCTCTCAGTCCAGCAATCACTGTTCACATTTATCAGATGGGGCTCAAGCAACAGCAGTGTAGAAGTGCTTGTGGGGAATGGAGTGACCCTGGAAAGTCATCAGACTATTTCAGCAGGTGGATCTCAGTGGCTGTAGGTAGCCCTCCTTGACTTGAGGAGGAAGACCAGGTGTTGGGTCAGTTTTAAGAAACAGCAAGAAGTAATGTTAGAAAGTGGTGGTGAAGGATCCAGCTTCAGGCCAGATATCTGGCAATCAGACTTCTGAGCTGGGCTTGGAGAAGTACTGATTCTGTGAAGGATTTCTTCCACAGTCTCTGACAGTACCTAGGCTTGGAGTCAGAATTATTTCTGATGAAGACTTTTGCCTGATGTTGTCTGTCTGGATTTCTTACAGTGTGACGTTGCTTGCCACATTGACCTGGGAGCTAGCCTTCTAGGTAGGCAGTCATGAACAATAAGCAGGTTGACTCTGAAAACCACAATGCTTTGAGCCTGGGTTTGTGCCTGGGTAGTACCCTGTGGAGTCACCTGAGAGATGGAGCCCCTACCCAACAGCCAAGTTACACAGATGTGTTCCAGTGTGTGGAGCAGGAAAGCCTCTGCTCTTCTGGATCATAGAATCAGCTAGGTTGGAAAAGACCTCAGGAATCATCAACTCCAACCTATTACCCAATACTTAACATCTCCTGGCAACTAATCCATGGCTCCAAGTGCCACAGCCAAGCCTTTTTTGAACACCTCCAGGGATGGGGACTCCACCACCTCCCTGGGCAGCACATTCCAGTGGCCAATCTCTCTTGCTGGGAAGAACTTTCTCCTCACTCCAGCCTAACCCTCCCCTGGCACAGCTTGAGACTGTGTCCTCTTGTTCTGGTGCTGCTTGCCTGGGAGAAGAGGCCAACCCCCACCTGGCTACAACCTCCCTTCAGGTAGTTGTAGACTGCAAGACTGTCTTCCCCTGAGCCTCCTCTCCTCCAGGCTAAGCAAGCCCAGCTCCCTCAGCCTCTCCTCACAGGGCTGTGCTCCAGACCCCTCCCCAGCTTTGTTGCCCTTCTCTGCACACATTCAAGTGTCTCAATGTCCTTCTTAAACTGAGGAGCCCAGGACTGGACACAGGACTCAAGGTGTGTCCTAACCAGTGCTGAGCACAGGGCAGAATGACCTCCCTGCTCCTGCTGGCCACACTGTTCCTGATGCAGGCCAGGATGCCATTGGCCTCATGGCTGCCTGGGCACACTGCTGGCTCATCTTCAGCTGCTGTCACCCAGCACCCCCAGGTCCCTTTCTGCCTGGCTGCTCTCCATCCACTCTGTTCCCCAGCCTGTAGCACTGCAGGGGCTTCTTGTGGCCAAGGTGCAGCACCTGGCACTTGGAGTTGTCGAATGCCATCATGTTGGACTCTGCCCACCTTGTCCAGCCTGTCAAGGTCCCTCTGCAGAGCTCTCCTACCCTCTAACAGATGAACTCCTGCCCCAGCTTGGTGTCATCTGCAAATCTACTGATGGTGGACTCAATCCCCTCATCCAGATCGTCAATAAAGATATTGAACAGGATGGGGCCCAGCACTGATCCCTGGGGGACACCACTGGTGCCTGGCTGACAGCTGGCTGTGGCACCATTCACCACCACCCTCTGGGCTCAGCCTCCAGCCAGTTCCTTACCCAGCTCAGAGTGCTGCTGCCCAAGCCAGGGGCTGCCAGCTTGGCCAGGAGTTTGCTGTGGGTGATGGTGTCAAAGGCCTTGCTAAAGTCCAGGTAGACCACATCCACAGCCTGTCCCACATCCACCAGGCAGTCACTTGGGCACAGAAGGAGATCAGGTTGGTGAGGCAGGACCTGCCCTTCCTAAACCCATGCTGGCTGGGCCTGAGCCCTTGGCCATCCTGCAGGACAATGTAGTTGATCATCTCTGAATGATTTCTTCTCCATCCATTGCAAAGTTAACCAAGAATGTGAAGACATCCTTGTCTGGTTGACTGGACAGGGCTGGGTGAGAGTTTGGACTGGATGACCTTGGAGGTCTCTTCCAGCCTGGTTAATAACCTTGGTGATTCTGTGATCCCTTTATTTTGAGAAGGCTTAGGAGGAGGCTGAGGCCGGTACAGGAGCCTGCAGCTAACAGTGTAGAAAGTGAAGCCTCAAGTGCAGTGCATCAAAGTCTTTGCTTCCATTAAGCTCTGCCAGTGGTTCCCACAATCTCTTGAGCAGAGAATGATGAATACATAATTGAAGTGTGGGCTCAGAGTCTCCAGACAAGAATAAGCTCTGTGAAGCAGAAATGGCTTCTGAAGCCAAACTGACCTCTCCAGCAAGAGTGCAGGCCTACTGTGCAAGTGGGTGCCAGCACCTGCTCCTCAGCTGGCACAGGCTGACCGTGCTTCGGGAGCTGAGTGTTCCTCCCATGTGCTTAATTCCTTCCCTGGCAAAAGCCCCACTGATGTACAGTTTGATTTCAAACAATGAGAAGACTAATAGAAGAGGTCAGAGGAGCTCTGTTTCCCTCCCTTGGCGCAGTTCCTAGCTTCAGATGTTGCACTGGAAGGAAAGAAACCACCCTGGGAGAGTTCAGGAGATGCCCACCTGACACTCTTTCCAAGGCTGACTGAGAGGTACCTTGTGACTGCACCAAAGCAGTGCTGCAGGGAGAGCATCTTTCCCTGGAAGGGGAACAGGCTGCTCTGCTCATAAAAGCTTTCCCTTCCTTTTGGCTTTGGAATGGCTGGGGTAGGGTCACTGGCTGCAGGGATCACAGATCCCAGAATGTTAGCGGTTGGAAGGGACCTCCAGAGATCATCCAGTCCACCCCCCCTGCCAGAGCAGCATCACCCAGGGCAGTCTGCACAGGAATGCATCCAGGTGGGGCTGGAAAGGCTCCAGAGCAGGAGACTCCACAACCTCTCTGGGCAGCCTGCTCCAGGGCTCCATCACCCTCATTGTAAAGAAGTTTCTCCTCATGTTGATAAGGTGGTGAGGTCTGCACAGTGTCTGGGGAGCTGGGGCAGCCTTGTGAAGCTCTTGGGTGGCTGAGGATTAGAATTAGAATTGAATTAGAATAGAATTAACCTGGTTGGAAAAGACCTTCGAGATCCAGCCTATCACCCAGCACCATCTAATCAACTAAACCATGGCACCAAGGGCCTCAGCCAGGCTCTTTTTAAACTCCTCCAGGGATGGTGACTCCACCACCTCCCTGGGCAGCACATTCTCTCTCTCTGGGATGAATTCCTCCCTAACCTCCAGCCTGAGCCTCCCCTGGCACAGCTTGAGACTCGGAGGAGCTTCCTGAACTCCGCAGCACTCACCCAGAGCATCCAGTCCCTAAAATGCAGCTGATCTATAAAAGTGCTTTTTAAGCTTTATTAACAAGGATCCAGACACCTCTGTGCCTCCTTATTGCGCTTTCTGGTTGGGATATTTATTGTGCACTTGGAGCATTTGCTTTAAAGCCAATGTAACTCGATGTCTCCCCAATGGCTTGCTGTTCCCCATAAACATTGCCTAGAAACATCTGCTTCCCTCATATGGATCTCATAATTTGTGCTTTGGATTCCAGCCAGTGCTCTGTAGCAAAGTGATGCCTTCCAGAGACAGAAACCTGATGAGAAACCTCATGGACAATAGTGAGTGCCTTTGTTGTAACTGATTTTGAAGAGAGAGGGAGAAACAGGGATGGGAGAAAAGGCTTTTATGAAGTACTTTTTTAGTGCAGAGATATGCCACACACTCTTCTAGGCTCTTCAGGCAGACACAGAGCAGTTTCTGCCTGTCCAAGTCTTTTCCTTTCTGGGTTTTTCACCCTTCAGCCATCTCCAGCTGTGCCTGGCAGACAGGGAGGTCTCAAAGATAACCACACTCTTCAAGTTTCACCAAAGTGGGTGAGTGGAAAAGGGACTTTTTCTCAGGGCAGCAGTACAGGATAGACCAGGCTGGAGAACACCTTGGAGATCATACAGTCCAAGCTATCACCCAACACCATCTAATCAACTAAACCATGGCACCAAGGGCCTCAGCCAGGCTCTTCCTAAACATCTGGGCCCCTCAGTTTAGGAAGGACATTGAGACACTTGAACACGTCCAGAGAAAGGCAACAAGGCTGGGGAGGGGCCTTGAGCACAGCCCTGTGAGGAGAGGCTGAGAGAGCTGGGGTTGTTTGCCTGGAGAAGAGGAGGCTCAGGGGAGACCTTATTGCTCTCTCCAACTCCCTGAAGGGAGGTTGTAGCTAGGCAGAGGTTGGTCTCTTCTCCCAGGCAAGCAGCACCACAACAAGAGGACACAGTCTCAAGCTGCACCAAGGGAAGTTTAGGCTGGAGGTGAGGAGAAAGTTCTTCACTGAGAGAGTCGTTTGCCATTGGAATGTGCTGCCCAGGGAGGTGGTGGAGTTGCCTTCCCTGGAGGTGTTCAAAAGGGGATTGGACGTGGCACTTGGTGCCATGGTCTAGTCATGAGGTCTGTGGTGACAGGTTGGGCTTGATGATCTTTGAGGTGATACTGTGATACCTCCAGTGATGGTGACTCCACCACCTCCCTGGGCAGCACATCCCAATGGCCAATCTCTCTTGCTGGGAAGAATTTCTTCCTAACCGCCAGCCTGAACCTCCTCTGGCACAGCTGAGACTGTGTCCTCTTGTTCTGGTGCTGCTTGCCTGTACATTGTTAGGCACCAGAAAGGTCTATGCAGAGAGAACTTGCAAAGAGTATGAGAGCTGAACAAGCTTTAACCAGTCACAAAATGAAAGTCTGCAGGGCACCAGGCTTTCAGTTCCAACACTGATGGAAATAAAGCAGCTACAGATTCCAAACACCTTGAAGGAGAGCAACAACAACCTGTGCTATGTCCTGTGCAGAGCTGAAGCTGTGCAGCCAGCAAGAGGTGGGACTGAGGCTCTTTTTCTGCTTCCACTCCTTCCATGGCTATGGGAGATGATCCCTTCTGCAGAGCAGCTGTCCAGGAAGGAGGTGGAAGGAGCTTTGCTCTTTCATCTGTCTTTCCTTGCATCAGGGGATGGTACATAAGAAGGACAAGGTGTTTGTTGCCAGCCTATGGACCTTTTGGGCCACAGCCTTTGGGACATTCCTCAGGCCTTGTCCCTAGCAGCTCAACATCTTTCCTAAACTGAGGAGCCCAGAACTCAAGGTGTGGCCTAAGCAGTGCTGAGTGCAGGGCAGAATGACCTCCCTGCTCCTGCTGGCCACACTGTTCCTGATGCAGGCCAGGATGCCATTGGCCTTCTTGGCCACCTGGGCACACTGCAGGCTCATGTTCAGCTGCTGTCCACCAGTGCCCCCAGGTCCCTCTCTGCCTGGCTGCTCTCCAGCCACTCTGGCCCCAGCCTGTAGCACTGCCTGGGGTTGTTTTGGCCAGTATGTAGAACCTGGCACTCACATGTGGTCTATCTCGTGCCCTTGGACTCTGCCCACCTGCCCAGCCTGGCAAGGTCTGCCTCTGCTCGGAGAGGGGCCCTGGGCCCGCCGGGCTGTACATTTGCTTGTGACATCCTACACTTGGCTTTATGGAGCTGCCCACACCCTTCCCTCGTGTCTGCTGTGATCTGTTACATATGTCTGTCTGTTTCTGGACACATCTTGACCTCAAAGAGGAACAGAAGACTCTCTCTTTGGGAATAGCAGTGCTGAGGTACGCATCCCTTGCCTCCCTTGTTTGCTTTGGGCTCACTTCTCCATACTCACTTTTTACTTTTGCCAGGCCTCTGGATTTTTCTTCTTCTCTTTTGCCCAAAGCTGCTCAGAGGGAGAGGCTTGCCTTGCTGAGCAGTATGTTTTGGATGCTTCCACAGGCTGCTGTGGCCAAATTGCATTTCACAAATGCATCTCCACGAGTTCTCCACTGGAAATTGCTGGGGTTGAGGAGTCAGTGCTGTGCAAAGCTGGAGCACAAAACCCTAGCCATTGCATCCTGACTGAGTGGAAAGAGCAACTTCCTTCCTCCACCATCTCAAAGCATTTACTTTTGCTGTAGCACCTTTACCTGTTCTTTCATCCTCTGCTCTCCTCCTCCTGTGTCTGAGAAAGCCTCTAACTTCTTGCCCTCCCTCTTCCCCTCCAAGAACCTTAACTCAAAAGGGTCCATTTCTGTCAGTGGTTTAATGCTACACCGAGTGCTGCTCTCTCACTCCACCTCTTGGTTCCTCCTGGATGCCCCAGAGGACTATGCCTGGGCATGAGCCTGGGTCAGGGATCTCTTGGCTCCAGCTTTGCTCCATGAGGAACAGAGCTGCCAAGATCCAGTCATGAGTGGTGTGAGGTCAGTATTTATGAGGTATGAGAACTAGTTTGTCACAGGAGTAGATTGTGGCCACCAGGCCACCTCTGCTGCACAGACCCACAAAGAAGCATCATTAATGCTTGAGTCCAGCAGGGATCTGCTTTGTTTAGAGTGTAGCTCACTGTTTTCTCAATTTCTGGGGAATAGGTGTCTGCTGGCTTTCAGTCAAACTCTCTCCAAGGAAGCCACACTTGGGAAGGACAGGAAAAAGAAGTGAAATAAAGCAGGAATCTGAGCACAGCTTGCAGTCTGCCTCTTCAAAATGCAACTTGTGCTGAGGGAAAGCACTTCCCGGGACAGCAGCCATCTCTGGGTGGGGTTGTTCTGGAGGAGGGAGCTGAAGCAGACATGGATATGGATGAGGCAACTGCTGCAGCTTTCCTGAAATCAGAATGATGTGTTTTAGAAGTCACCTCCTCCCTCAGAGCTTGGGCTTTGCAGCGTGGCTCTGCTAAGCTAACGTCTCTCAGCTCCCAGCCCCACATGAAGTTTGTGCCCCAAAGAGCTGCTGAGCGTAGAGAACATCAGCTAAGTGCTGACTGCTTTGGAAGGGCTGCAACCATGCCTTATGAGGAGTGACTGAAGGAGCTGGGGATGGTCAGCTTGGAAAAGAGGAGGCTGAGGGGAGACCTCCTGGCTCTGTTTCTTAAAAAGAAAGGTGGTTCCAAGGGACAAGCAGCTGAACAGCAGCCAGCAGTGTGCCAGGTGGCCAAGAAAGCCAGAGGCATCCTGGCTGGGATCAGCAATGCTGTGTCCAGCAGCAGCAGGGAGGGGATTGTCCCCTGGCACTCAGCTCTGCTCAGGCCACACCTGGAGTGCTGTGTCCAGTTCTGGAAACCTCAGTACAAGAGAGCTGTGGAGGTGCTGGAGCCAGGGCAGAGGAGGGCAAGGAAGCTGGGAAGGGCCTGGAGAAGAAATCTGATGCAGAGCAACTGAAGGAGCTGGGGATGGTTAGTGTGAAAGAGAGGAGGCTGAGGGGAGACCTCCTGGCTGGCTACAGCCTCCTGCAAGGAGGTTGTGGAGAGGCTGCTGCTGGTCTCTTCTCCCAGGTGTTTAGTGGCATAACAAGTGGCAATGGCCTCAAGCTGTGACTGGGGAGGGTTAGACTGGACAGTAGGAACAATTTTCCCCCTTTTTAGAGTGGTCAGGGATTGGAATGTGCTGGGCAGGGAGGTGGTGGAGTCCCCAAGGCTGGCTGTGCTTGAAGGTGGTTTGGATGTGGTGCTTGGGGCTCTGGTTCAGGGGTGAGCTTTGCAGAGTAGGGTTCATGGTTGGACTTGGTGATCCTGAGGGGCTTTTCCAACCTGAATGCTTCTGTGATTCTGTAATGCATTCATCTCTCCAAGAGCTTCATCCTTTCCTCAGCCAGCCTGAAGTCTGCTGGGAGGGAGCAGGCTCTGGTTTTGCAGTCAGATGCTGTGCAGTTGGTAGTGATGTGGCTGGGTTTAGAAAAGCCCAGCATGTGCTCCCTCACCACCCTTCCTGGCATGCCTCAGCTTGCTTACCAGCCCTGCTTGTCCTTTGTTTGTTTGTTCTATTCCTCATATCGTTTCTTATTCTTCCTTGAGCTGGAGAGGTGCCAGGTAGGAAGCCTGGGGCATCGCTGCTCCCGGGCTGCCCTCTCTTGGGTAGTGGTGGTGGTGTTGCACCTCCCCGAAGTCAGGCAGCAGCAGCCGCTTGCCAAGAGAAGCTTTCTCACCAAGGTGTGGCAGAGCAGTGATGCTGAGCATCGCCTGAGCTTTGCCTCTTTCCCATCGGGATGCTGCTGGAGGGTGGGTCCCGGCTGGGCGTGCGGGGAGGGGACACGGTGCGGTGTGGTTCACTCACAGCAGCCTGCAGGGAATCTGAGTCCCAGGCAAGTGGGCTGCTAAAGCACCACAGCTGTAGCGAGTCAACGTGCCCTGTTCTTGCAGCCTGATCTTTAGTGCTGCAACATAACCTCTGCTCTGAACCCAGGGAAGGTAAAGCTTGGGGAACGCAGTCAAGCCACGATGTGATGGAGCAGAAAAGTGTTTACCTTTTAGCTGGGCAATCAGGGAATCAGCTGGGCATCAGGATGAGGGAAAGGCAGAGCTGCAGGATCACAGGATGTTAGGGGTTGGAAGGGACCTCCAAAGGTCATCGAGTTCAACCCCCCTGCCAGAACAGGACCATGGAATCTAGCACAGGAATGCATCCAGAATGGTCTTGAAAGTCTCCAGAGAAGGAGACTCCACAGCCTCTCTGGGCAGCTTGTTCCAGGGCTCTGGGAGCCTCACAGTGAAGAAGTTCCTCCTTGTGTTGAGGTGGACCCCCCTGTGCTGTAGTTTCCATCCATTGCCCCTTGTCCTATCCCTGGGTGCAGCTGATCAGAGCCTGTCCCCTCCCTCCTGACCCCCAGCCCTCAGATATTGATAGACATTTGTTAAATCCCCTCTCAGTCTTCTCCTCTCCAGACTGCACAGCCCCAGGGCTCTCAGCCTCTCCTCCCCAGGCAGTGCTGCAGTCCCTTCAGCATCCTTGCAGCCCTCCCTTGGACTCTCTGCAGCAGATCCCTGTCCCTCTTGAACTGGGGAGCCCAGAACTAGATGCAATAATCCAGGTGAGGTCTCAGCAGGGCAGAGTAGAGAGGGAGGGGGGAGAACCTCCCTGGCTCTGTTGGACATCTAGAGCCCTGCATCTTTCTTCATTTTTTCCAGTAATAGAAGATTCTCTCCTTTCCCTCTCCCTCTTTTTCTCTTGCCAGTCTCCACCCTTCAGAAAGAGAAGGGGAAGCCCTCTTCCAGCTCAGTGTGAGAAGGCAGCTCTGAAAGAGTCACTATTTATTTGGGAGAGAAGGCAAACAGAGCTTGTTTGCTTACTTTTCTTTTGGCTTTCATTTTTTTGGGGGGGGGGATGGCGGGGGGGTGTTGTGGGGGAGTTAATAGCGTTGCTCAATATCTAATCTTCTGCAGAACACATAACTTCTGTTTCCTGTGTTATGAAATCCTGGAAACAGCCCTGAATGTTAAGGCAAGCAAAGCAAGCAAGAGCCACTGCAGAGAAGCTGCAGCGAGAGAGCTCCCTCTCTTGTCCAGTACACGGTTTGGCCAGAGCGCCGCCAGCTCCAAGAGGATCAGGCTCCGACCAGAGCGGAGCTGTCATCAAATTCCACGGGACCGAGGCTTGTTCGGGAGTACTCTGCTTCACGTCAGTTTAATGCCAATATTTTTGGTGGGGGGGGGGGGGAGGGAACAAAAAGAGAAGAGATGTGTAGCAGGCGTTGTCATTCAACACCCAGCTGAAAGAAAACCCCAACAGCAATCCTCCCATCCAAGTGGTTTTGATCAAGCACTAAAATACTGCTTCTGAAATAAGTACTAAGAGAGACAGTGGGAGAGAGGGAGATCTTGCGTGCTATCAGTAAACCAGCCGACCAAACGTGGTTTGGATTAGATTTGATTTAGTTCTTTGTGCTTTTCCTCCTCACTTTTCATTAGCAGCAAAGCTGCATCATCACGGGGGAGGGGGGGAAGAAAAGGCAAAAGAAATCTCTTTGACCCTCACTTTCAGAATCAGGTTGCCTGGGCTGAATCTAGGTCTGGTGGAAGCCCAAGGAAAAGATGTTTAAGTTATTTCACTGGTTCCTTTTCCCCACTGTTTTATTTCATTTCCCCCCCCACTTAAATTTTTCTCTATTTTTTGGGGCTGTTTTACTTTTTCATTATTTTCTGGCTATTTTTTCACTATTTTACTTTTTCACTATTTCCCCCAATTCTCCTTTCTCGCTATTTTTCTTTGTCACTCTTCCCCCTCTTTTTCCTCTTCCACTCTTTTCCCCCTTTTCCTTTTTCATTCCCCCCTATTTTCCTTTTTCTCTCTTTCTTCCCCTATTTTCCTTTTTCACTCTTCCCCCTTCTTCCTTTTTCACTCTTTCCCCCCTCTTCCTTTTTCACTCTTGCCCCTTCTTCCTTTTTCACTCTTGCCCCTTCTTCCTTTTTCACTCTTCCCCCTTCTTCCTTTTTCACTCTTTCCCCCCCCTTCCTTTTTCACTCTTCCCCCTCTTCCTTTTTCACTCTTTCCCCCCCTCTTCCTTTTTCACTTTCCCCCCTCCTCCTTTTTCACTCTTTCCCCTCCTATTTTCCTTTTTCACTCTTTCCCCTCCTATTTTCCTTTTTCACTCTTTCCCCTCCTATTTTCATTTTTCACTCTTTCCTCCCCCCTCTTCCTTTTTCTTTCTTTCCTATGTTTCCTTTTTCACTATTCCCCCCCTATTTTTAATGGTTCATTCCTGTGCAGTGCTAGAAACCAACCATCTCTGCAGCCTGACTTTGGCAGGGTAGCACCCACAGCCTTGCATGTGTGCAGTCTGGTGCTCTGGGCACAGCTGTAAGAGGAGCTGCATGTTCAGTGTTAAAGGCTCCACTCAATTCGTGCTGTACCTTGTAAAGTCAAGTTCCTGCTCTTCTGTGCTGGGTTTTCCAATCATGGAATGGGAAAAGGGCAATTCTAAGAGGGTAGTTACTGACAGTGCTGCTTCCACACTGGAACTGTTCAGTGTGTTTGGAATCTGTTTGCTTCTGTGAATCTCATTCTCGTCACAGATTTCACCTCATGATTAACTGCAGCACTGATTTGATGACTTTAATTGATTTTTGGTTTTCCCCCTACTGAAACAAGTAGATAATTTTGGTAGGTGTTTGGATCTGAAAGCTTTACAGAACACCCCTTTGAGGCTTCAGAAGTAGCCAAGTGCTGACAATTGATCTAACATGAGAAAGCAATTGCAGCCTTGCGGCAGCCTTGCAGCCTCTGTCCTGCAAGGGACAGAAACCAAGCAGCGTATAAGCCTGCCTCTAAGTTTTCCTCAAGCTCCATGCCCTCCTACCCAAAGGTCCTTACAGATTTGCCTTGATTCCACTTCACTCAGTGCCAGATTGCTGTTTGTGAAGACATTTAACAGCTCTAGCTCGGTCTGAAATCTGCCAGCCTTATCAAGGGTGGGGTTAGTGGCTTTGCAGGAAGAGCTGAATGACTGTGAGCCCCATTAAATGGATCCCTGGTCCTCAAGATAAATGATGTTGCTTTAAAACAGGGAGCAGAAAGGTCTTCAAAGTCTGAGACAGGGATTAATTAAAGAGGGAAAACAGATCTTCCCCCCAGCTTGGTGTCTTGCTTTTCTTAAAGAGACATTTCACTTGGACAGGAATCTGGCGAGTCAGGGAAGGGCTGAATTCATTGCCCTCAGAAACTCCACATTGCTTGTTGCTGCACTGAGATGTGCTGGAATCTGTGCTGTCTCTCATAAATTTCATTCAGTCCTTCCATCCTATAAGCACAACCTTTAGGTTGGGTCTTCATGATGGCATTTAACAAGTCCAAGGGTTGGGTTCTGCACATTGGCCACGACAACCCGTGCAGTGCTACAGGCTGGGGACAGAGAGGCTGGAGGGCAGCCAGGCAGAAAGGGACCTGGGGGTAGTGGTTGACAGCAGCTGAAGATGAGCCAGCAGTGTGCCCAGGGGGCCAAGAAAGCCAAAGGCCTCCTGGCTGGGATCAGCAATGCTGTGTCCAGCAGCAGCAGCAGGGAGGGGATTGTCCACTGGCACTCAGCTCTGCTCAGGCCACACCTGCAGTGCTGTGTCCAGCTCTGGGCAGCTCAGTACAAGAGAGCTGTGGAGGTGCTGGAGCCAGGGCAGAGGAGGGCAAGGGAGCTGGGAAGGGGCTGGAGAAGAAATCTGATGCAGAGCAACTGAAGGAGCTGGGGATGGTTAGTGTGAAACAGAGGAGGCTGAGGGGAGACCTCCTGGCTGTCTGCAGCTCCCTGAAAGGAGGTTGTGGAGAGGCTGCTGCTGGTCTCTTCTCCCAGGTGATTAGTGACAGAACAAGAGGCAATGGCATCCTGGCCTGCATCAGGAATAGTGTGGCCAGCAGGAGCAGGGAAGTCATTCTGCCTTGTGCTCAGCCAGACCTTGAATCCTGTGTCCAGTTCTGGGCCCCTCAATTTAAGAAGGACATTGAGACTCTTGAACTTGTCCAGAGAAGGGTGACAAGGCTGGGGAGGGGTCTGGAGCACAGCCCTGGGAGGAGAGGCTGAGGGAGCTGGGGTTGCTTAGCCTGGAGAGGAGGAGGCTCAGGGGAGACCTTCTTGCTCTCTCCAACTTCCTGAAGGGAGGTTGCAGCCAGGTGGGGGTTGGTCTCTTCTCCCAGGCAAGCAGCACCAGAACAAGAGGACACAGTCTCAACCTGTGCCAGGGGATGTTTAGGCTGGGTGTGAGGAGAAAGTTCTTCCCAGCAAGAGGGATTGGCCCTTGGGATGTGCTGCCCAGGGAGGTGGTGGAGTCCCCATCCCTGGAGGTGTGTAAGAAGAGCACTTGGAGCCATGGTGTAGTTGGCCAGATGATGTTGGGTGATAGGTTGGACTGGATGATCTCTGAAGTCTTTCCCAACCTGGCTGATTCTATGATTCCATGGTGTGGTCAAATCATGTGGTGGGTTCTGTCACCTTGGGTTTTAAGTGTTCTGCAGGCTCTTTTATTTTCTTGCTGGAGACAGATGAGTACAACTTGGGATACTAGCTAGTGCAGCTGTGAGCCAGAGGTGGTTAGGAGGGTCCTTGCTGGAACCCTTCTGCCTGTCCACTCCATGCCCTTTGTGAGTGTGTGAATGCATCCCAAACAGTGGCTGCAGGGCACAGCTTCTCTGGACCCCCAGGTGCTACCTCCCAGAAAAGGCAAAGGATGGCTGGGGCCAAGGGTGACTGCCCACCAGGAAGCTCAGTTTTACTTAGGTGGGGAGGGCAAAGGGAAAAAAGGAAGGGAAATAAAAAGGAAGGGGAAAAATAAAAAAGGAATGGGGAAAAAAAAGAAGGGGGAAATAAATGAAGGGGGAAAAAAGGAAGGGAAAAATGAAGGGGGAAAGAGGAAGGGTTAAAAAAGGAAGGGGAAAAAGAAAGGAGAAAAAAAAGGGGGGGAGGAAAAAAAGGAAGGGGAAAAAGAGGAAGAAAAAAGGAAGGAAAAAATAGAAAGGAAAAAAGGGGGGAAAGGAAGGAGGGGAAAAGGAAGTGGGGAAAAAGGAAGAAAAGAAATGGCAGGGAAAATAAAAGGGGGAAAAGGAAGGGGGGGGGAAGGAAGGGAAAATAAAAAGTCAGTTTGTTTAGCTGCTCTTCACACAGAAACCCAGAATCAGCCAGCCTTAACTGCTCAGACTTGGCTGGCACCGGGATAGTTTAGGTGGCATTGTGCTCCGGGCTCCCAACTCTCTCCCTTCCTTCCATTTACATCTCCATGAGCTGCTGTGTAAATAAACCAGGAGCACAAGGCTGCACTGTCTCTTCCCAGAGCACTTGGTGATGCTGAGCGTGGGGCCAAGGAGCAGGTTATTGACCACCTCTCCCAGCAGCCACCCAGCCCCATCTGACTAAACAGGGTCTCCCAGCCTGGCTTTGAACTTAATGTCAACAGAGAGAAAAGTATGGGAAGAGGGCTCTGTGGGGAGGAGACCTCCAGTCCCTGCTGGGCTTTGCTGCATATTTTCCTTCAAAACCACAGGCCAGCAGCTAAGGAGGATTTCTGAAGGCACTAGACAGGTTTCAAAGCACTGTGGTGGTGATTGCCAGCGTGGGGCTTTTCCAGCTTTTTCCATACTTTCTTTGGTCTTAAGGAGCACTGGAAGAGAAATTGAGCTGTAAACAAAGGGCAGGATGCTCTGGCTGGAGCCCTCAGGGGGTCACACTGCTTGTAAGTCAGCTCAAAACCAGCTCAGATGAACAACGTTTTGGGGTTTTAAACCTAAAGAAAGCCAGCTCCCGACTTTGACGGCTGTAATCCATATAATAAAACCCAGGGTGGGTGAGGCAGATTGGGCAGCATCTGCTGACAAGTCCCACACCAGCCAGAAGGTCCAATAATGGATGCTGCCAGGAGCTGAACTCTCCTTTACAGGGCCGCATGCTTCACAAGGAATGCTGACAGGTTCCCCCTATCTCTGTTTCTCATCAACCCCATCTTTCATTTCACTGCTTCCAAAGGAAAACACTCCCAAATTGTTAGTGTCCTGCACTGAGCCACTGCCATGTCTTGTTTCGTGTCTTGGCCCTTCCTCCCTGGAGCTTTCTGCCCTCAGATCTGAGCTCCCCTGTGCCTTGTCACTTGGCAGATGAGCAGGGGTTCCCCCTTGCCATGTCAGTCACAGAATCACTGAATCATCCAGGCTGGAAAAGACCTCAGAGATCAACAAGTCCAACCTATTACTTAATACCTAATACCTACCACCTCCTGACAACTAAACCATGGCTCCAAGTGCCACATCCAATCCCCTCTTGAACACCTCCGGGGTGGTGGCTCCACCACCTCCCTGGGCAGCACATTCCAATGGCCAATTACTCTTTCTGGGAAGAACTTTCTCCTCACCTCCAGCCTAAACTTCCCCCTGCACAACTTGAGACTGTGTCCTCTTGTTCTGGTGCTGCTTGCCTGGCAGAAGGGGACCTGGGGGGGCTGATGGGCAAGCAGCTGAACAAGCTGTGACTGGATAGGGTTGGACTGGACAGTAGGAAACATGAGGAAAAATCTTTTCCCTGTGAGGGTGACAGAACACTGGAACAGGCTGCCCTGGGGGGGTTGTGGAGTCTCTCTCTCTGGAGACATTCAAGACCCTCCTGGATGTGCTCCTGTGTGATCTAGTGTAAGAGTTCCTGCTCTGGCAGGGTGTAGGACTGGATGATCTCTTGGGGTCCCTTCCAGCCCCTAACATTCTGTGATTCTGTGACAAGGTGAAGCCACTCAAGGGGCTGCCTTTGAACTGCTCCCCTTGGCCAAAAAAGCAGCAGAAAGAAAGATTCAGGAGGTGTCTTTCACGCTGGCTTCACAGGAGGTTTCATTTCATTCCTAACTCAGAGCATTTCTCTCCTTGCTCCTTCATCTTGTGTGGTTACCTTGCTCTTGTCAGTAAAGCAGTGCAGAAGCTGCAGCTGCTTGGTGCAGGGGATGAGCTGCAGCTTGCCCTGCCCCCCTGCAAAACCACCATGTTCATAAAACCTCCTTGTGTTGGAGCAGAAAAGCTCTAACTAAGGGAAGGGGCTGGGTGGTTTCGCCTCTAGCAGTTTGCCTGGCTTTCCAGTGGTTGAGCTCAGATGGTTTTGTAATGGCAGGAGAGTCACACTTCAGGGATGCCTGGCAAACAGTTGCATGGAAAGCTTGATGGCTAGCTTGGTGGTTCTGACAGCTGAGAATCTCCTCTGCCCTGTGCTTTTTGCAGTGTAGAGTATGTAACTCCCTTCCTTACATCTGGGCTCCGGGGGTCTGCTCCTCTGCACCTCCTCTCTCTGGGGCAGCCCTCAGTAACACAGCCTGGATGTGTGCCTCAGCCATCTCCTGGGGGTTGGCACATTGCAAAACTCAAAGGGGAGACGTGGGTTGGGGGCACCAGCTGGAGACACAGAAGCAAAACAATAGGGGAGTGCTTGCCTGCAAGAAACCATTGCGACATCGGTGGAGCAACTGAGATCCCTTTGCTGGGAAATGACTGCTGGCAGCCTTTCTGATGGCCAGTTCGTGTGAGAAGGAAGCAGTAGGGGAAACCTGCCTCACAGAAGTGCCTTTCTTCCTTGCCAGCACACCTAAGGTATGCTGGGGGTTGGTTTGTGTGAGGCAAAAGGACTTTCTGGGGGGGGCCAAAACTGCAGGGCTCACAGCTGTACAAACGGAGGGCACAGCACATGCAGGACTGCTCCGTGCTGGGGGCAGGGGGGAAGAAGAAGAGCCCAAGCACATGCAGGATTGCTCCATGCTGGGGGCAGGGTGGAAGAAGAAGAGCCCAAGCACATGCAGGATTGCTCCATGCTGGGGGCAGGGGGGAAGAAGAAGAGCCCAAGCACATGCAGGACTGCTCCATGCTGGGGCAGGGTGGAAGAAGAAGAGCCCAAGCACATGCAGGACTGCTCCGTGCTGGGGGCAGGGGGGAAGAAGAAGAGCCCAAGCACATGCAGGACTGCTCCATGCTGGGGGCAGGGGGGAAGAAGAAGAGCCCAAGCACATGCAGCACTGCTCCGTGCTGGGGGCAGGGGGAAGAAGAAGAGCCCAAGCACATGCAGGACTGCTCCATGCTGGGGGCAGGGGGGAAGAAGAAGAGCCCAAGCACATGCAGCACTGCTCCGTGCTGGGGGCAGGGGGGAAGAAGAAGAGCCCAAGCACATGCAGGACTGCTCCATGCTGGGGGCAGGGGGGAAGAAGAAGAGCCCAAGCACATGCAGGATTGCTCCATGCTGGGGGCAGCGGGGAAGAAGAAGAGCCCAAGCACATGCAGGATTGCTCCGTGCTGGGGGCAGCGGGGAAGAAGAAGAGCCCAAGCACATGCAGCACTGCTCCATGCTGGGGGCAGGGGGGAAGAAGAAGAGCCCAAGCACATGCAGGACTGCTCCATGCTGGGGGCAGGGGGGAAGAAGAAGAGCCCAAGCACATGCAGGATTGCTCCATGCTGGGGGCAGCGGGGAAGAAGAAGAGCCCAAGCACATGCAGGACTGCTCCATGCTGGGGGCAGCGGGGAAGAAGAAGAGCCCAAGCACATGCAGGACTGCTCCATGCTGGGGCAGGGTGGAAGAAGAAGAGCCCAAGCACATGCAGGACTGCTCCATGCTGGGGCAGGGTGGAAGAAGAAGAGCCCAAGCACATGCAGGACTGCTCCATGCTGGGGGCAGGGGGGAAGAAGAAGAGCCCAAGCCCATCTTAGGATACTGACTCATATCACAGAATCATAGAAAGGTTTGGGTTGGAAGGGACTTCCAAAGGTCATCTAGGCCAACCCCCCTGCAGTGAGCAGGGACATCCCCAACTAGAGCAGGTTGCCCAGAACCCTTTTGAGTCTCATCTTGACTATTTCCAGGGATGGGACCTCAACCACCTCCCTGGGCAACCTGTTCCAGTGTTCCACCACCCTCCTGGGGCAGAACTTGTTCCTAACATCCAATCTGAATCTACTGTCCTCTAATTTCAAACCATTGCACTTCATCCTGTCCCTGCAGGCTTTTGCAAACAGTCCCTCTGCAGCCTTCTTGTAACCCCCTTCAGGTACTGACAGGCTGCTACTAGGTACTCCCAGAATCTTCTCTTCCCCAGGCTGAACACCCCCAGCTCCCTCAGCCTGTCCTTGTAGCAGAGGGGCACCAACCCTCTGATCATTTCATGGCCCTCCTCTGGACCAGCTCCATCAGGTCCATGTCCTTCCTGTGTTGAGGGCTCCAGAGTTGGACACAATAGTCCAGGTGAGGTCTCACCAGAGCAATCTTTGCCTTGCAGTGAGGTTTCCTTTCCTTTGCTTTTCCCAGTTTGGGATCACAGCCCCTCTGGCTCAGCTCCCACACTCTTTTCCATTCCCAACCTTTGTCCTTATCCCACTGCCCACATCCTGCCTGCCATTTGTACTGGGGGCAGGAGTTGATCTGTTAGAGGGTAGGAGAGCTCAGCAGAGAGACCTTGCCAGGCTGGGCAGATGGGCAGAGTCCAAGGGCAGGAGATTGAACACATCCAAGTGCCGGGTGCTGCACATTGGCCACAGCAACCCCAGGCAGTGCTACAGGCTGGGGTCAGAGTGGCTGAGAGCAGCCAGGCAGAGAGGGACCTAGAGGTAGTGGTTGAGAGTAGGCTGAACATGAGCCTGCAGTGTGCCCAGGTGGTCAAGGAGGCCAATGGCATCCTGGCCTGCATCAGGAAGAGTGTGGCCAGCAGGAGCAGGGAGGTCATTGTGCCCTGTGCTCAGCACTGGTTAAGCCACACCTTGAGTCCTGTGTCTGGCTCTGGGCTCCTCAGTTCAGGAAAGATGTTGAGATGCTGGAAGGTGTCCAGAGAAGGGCAACAAAGCTGGGGAGGGGTCTGGAGCACAGCCCTGTGAGGAGAGGCTGAGGGAGCTGGGCTTGCTTAGCCTGGAGAAGAGGAGGCTCAGGGGAGACCTTCTTGCTCTCTACAACTCCCTGAAGGGAAGTTGTAGCCAGGTGGGGGTTGGTCTCTTCTCCCAGGCAAGCAGCAGCAGAACAAGAGGACACAGTGTGAAGCTGTGCCAGGGGAGGTTCAGGCTGGATGTTAGGAAGAAATTCTTCCCAGCAAGAGAGATTGGCCCTTGGGATGTGCTGCCCAGGGAGGTGGTGGAGTCCCCATCCCTGGAGGTGTTTAGGAAGAGCCTGGCTGAGGCCCTTGGTGCCATGGTTGAGTTGATCAGATGGTGCTGGGTGATAGGTTGGACTGGATGATCTCTGAGGTCTTTTCCAACCTGGTCAATTCAATTCTATTCTATCCTATTCTATTCTATTCTATTCCATTCCATTCCATTCCATTCCATTCCATTCCATTCCATTCCATTCCATTCCATTCCATTCCATTCCGCTGGCCTGTGCTGAGGCAAGCACTGCTGTGGGTGGGTGTCCAGGCAGTGTGAGCAAGGAGGCTACTGGAAGATGATGGAACAAAGAGCTGACTCAGGGCAAAATGCCACCGCAGCAGAGAGTCCCAGCGGCGGGAGCGGTGGCCTGGAACGGCCTCAGCCCCAGGGCACAGGGGGCTGCTTTTGCTGTGCCATGTTGACTTAACTTTGTAAGAAGAGCATCTTGAGCACATCTGAGCATCCCTGTGGAGCTGGCTCTTTGTTAACTGTGTTATCAATTAAAGCCTCGCTGTAATCTGAAGAACCTTTCTGCTTGCCCTCCCTGGAATGCTTTTTGTTAGCAATGGCTCTGGCCCCTTCCAGCTTTCTGCTTCTCCTGCTGCAGGAGGTGTCTGAAGCTTTCCTCTCTCAGTTCAGAGCCTACTTTTGCCAGTTTTCCCACCCCCAGGTAGGAAAGCTTGCCTGCATTCGCTCAAAGCCGGCCGCTGGGGAGTGAACAGACCTTGAGCTTTGTCACAGTGCATTAGAGGTTGGAAGGGACCTCCAGAGATCATCCAGTCCAACCCCCCTGCCAGAGCAGCCTCACCCAGGGCAGTCTGCACAGGAATGCATCCAGGTGGGGCTGGAAAGGCTCCAGAGCAGGAGACTCCACAACCTCTCTGGGCAGCCTGCTCCAGGGCTCTGGCAGCCTCACTGTAAAAAGTTTCTCCTCATATTGAGCTGAAACCTTCTATGTTCAAGCTGGAGCCTGTTATTCCTTTGTCTTATTATTGTGCACTACTGAGAAGAGCTTGGCCCCCTCCACCTGACCCCCACCCCTCAGATACTGATAGATGTTGATCAGATCCCTCTCAGCCTTCTCTTCTCCAGCCTAAACAGCCCCAGGCTCTCAGTCTCTCTTCACAGGGCAGATGCTCAAGTCCCCTAAGCATCCTCCTGGCTCTCTGTTCGATTCACAGCTCATCTGGTATCTAACAAGAGGAATAACAAAAGTCCAGTGGATGCTTCCCTCTCTCTCTCTTTCTTTCTCTCTCTCTTTCTTTCTCTCTCTCTTTCTTTCTTTTTCTCTCTCTTCCTCTCTCCCTCTCTCCCTCTCTTCCTCTCTCCCTCCCTCTCTTCCTCTCTTTCTCTTTCTCTCTTTCCATAATGGAACATTTTGTAGATGTGCTGCTTAGGGCCATGGTTCAGTGGAGGCTAATGGTCAATCCTGATGATCTTAAAGGTCTCTTCCAACCAAACCCACATTAAGGTTCTCTCTGGGCAGCTTTCCCCCTGTGATGGCCCTGTAGCAAGGAGGAACAGACTCCTGGTTGATTTTAGGAGAGCTGCTGGGTTTGGAGAATGAATTTCCATTGTACTACTGAGTTGACCTGGCTTCCACTTGGTAAATGTTCTTTTGCTTTGCAGCTTCTGGCTCCTGTTTGTGTAACTTGATAGAGAAATGAGGTCTGGCTTCTGCCAACCCAAGGAAACTTCCTTGTCCTTAGAGAGGTGATCTTCATTCATCTCCTTGCCCTCAGTGCACTTTTCTGTCGGGATCCCCATTCTCTGAGCTCATTACATTCCCCAGCTCCTCTCCTCCCCTCCAGGCCCCTGCAAGCATCTCCCACTAGCCCTCCAGTTTGACCTTGGACCTCAGCTGCTCTCCCTACCTGACCCCAGCTGTGGATCCTGGCAAAGCTCCCAGCTTGGGTAGCTCCAGGACAGGAGTTTGCCTTTCTTGAACTTCTGTTGTGCCTCCGATGCGTTGGCGGCTGGCAGCGAGAGGTCCTCGCTGGGCACACAGATTCACACTTCCTGAAAGCAAGAGCAGTCACTGGGGGAAGCTGGCCCAGAACTGAAGGCCAAAGTGCTTCTGCTTTCTGGTACCAGCTTGTAAGAGACCAGCCATGCAGTGTCAGCTTTTGGCACAGCAATCATAAAAGAGCTGGGAGGGGTAGGGGGGAATGAAGGCTTTGGGAAACAAGAGACAAGAAGTCTCAAGTGCAGCTGAGACATTTAAAGATGCCTCAGCCCAAACCACAGCTTTTAGCAGTCACCTTGCTGCTGCTTTCAAGAATGCATTTTCCTTCCTAGCTATAAACCAGGACCTATAACTGGCAGTTTCACCCCAAAACCAACTGGCCAGCATGCAGCAGAATGCAAACAGCCATTGGAGAAGGGATGGTGTGAAGGCAGGGTAATGCAAGCTGACGTGTTGGGGATATCTGGGAACAGTGACCTACTGCTCATCTCTCTCTCTCTCTCTGTAACTGTAATTGACAGGCTGCTGCTTTTGCAAGAATTTAGGAATAATCTGGGGGGGGGGGAGGGGGGAAGCCAAATAAATATTTTGCAAGAAGGTCTTGGAGGAAAATTGCCTCCATTGATTGATTTATTTATTTGGGTGAAATCCATCCCAAAGGTTAAAGGATCTCTGAGATTTATGATGAAAGGGCAGTGAGTGGCTGCAGAAAGTGCTGTGTTTTTTGACTTCTAGAATATTTGATCCACTTTCCTGGCCTTTGGCAGGGCTTGAGCTGAGAGAGCCACTGCTGTAATTAATGCAGCTTGTCAGCCCTCTGCTGCTGAGAACCCTCAGCTTGCTTTTCCCAAAGCAGGAGAAGCACAAACCTTGTAACTGCGAAACAAAGCCTGGGGGAGCGAATGGATGTTGTTATCCACAAGGGATGCTCTGAGCTCCACAGTGCTTTAGAGGTTGGAAGGGACCTCCAGAGATCATCCAGTCCAACCCCCAGCCAGAGTAGCAGCACCCAGGGTGCACAGGAATGCATCCAGGTGGGGTTGGAAAGGCTCCAGAGCAGGAGACTCCAAACCTCTCTGGGCAGCCTGCCCCAGGGCTCTGGCACCCTCACAGTGAAGAAGTTTCTCCTCATGTTGAGCTGAAACCTTCTGTGTTCCAGCTTGACCCTGTTGTTCCTTGTCTTATTGCTGTGCACCACTGAGAAGAGCTTGGCCCCCTCCACTTGACCCCCACCCCTCAGATATTGATAGACATTGATCTGATCCCTTTTCAGCCTGCTCAAGACTAAACAGCCCCAGGGCTCTCAGTCTGCTGCAGCTTTCTAAGCCACCTGACCCTCACCACTTCACATCCATTGACTGGAGCTGCTGAATTCCTGATTCCTTTGCTCTTTGAGGTGTCTGTGTGGAGAGGCTGCAGCAGAATCCCCCTTTGAAATGTGGGATCTGTTCTGTAGAAGTAAATTGGGGCAGGGGGAAGAGGGCAGATTGGAGGGGGAGTCTCCATTAGTTTCATGGAAGATGGATTAGCAGCAATGGCTTTAGCCTTTCCCAGTTCCTGTTTGTTTGTCTAAGCTTCGTTATTTCAAACAGGCCAAAGAGAGCTCTCCAGCAGGAAAATGTTAGGGACATAATTAATTCAAGGCTCTTGGCATTTCCTGTCAAAATGGCAGACATTCATCAAGCTGTGAAGAATGCTGAGCTTCACAGCCACTCAGGGCTGATGCCCAGGCAATCTCAGCAGCATGCCTCTCCCTGGAACAGCTCCTGCAGCTCTCCTTTTGGATTCTTCCATGGCCAAACCCAGCTCCTCATGCTGACCCTCAGCACCTTCAGAAGCTCTCAGCAAACTCACTGCCACCATCTCTTTCTATCTGGTTGTAGCCAGGTGGGGGTTGGTCTCTTCTCCCAGGCAAGCAGCACCAGAACAAGAGGACACAGTCTCAAGCTGTGCCAGGGGAGGTTCAGGCTGGAGGTTAGGAAGAAAGTCTTCCCAGCAAGAGAGACTGGCCATTGGGATGTGCTGCTCAGGGAGGTGGTGGAGTCCCCATCCCTGGAGGTGTTTAGGAAGAGCCTGGCTGAGGCCCTTGGTGCCATGGTTGAGTTGGTCAGATGGTGCTGGGTGAGAGGTTGGACTGGGTGATCTCTGAGGTCTTTTCCAAGCTGGTTAATTCTGTGTTCCGTTTTCTGTATGAGAGGTGGCTGGGACTTGCCTGGCTCCCCCATGCCCTCAGGAAGAGCAGAATGTTAGCAGTATGTGCTGTGGTGATGATGGGCCACCTCCCTTCATCCTGCTCACAACACCTGTGTGGGAAAATGGGCCTGGAGTCATACCAGGAACTTGTGACTACTCAGTAACAGCAGCAAAAGGGGTGTAGGACCAAGGGGGCAAATAATCACAGAGTCACAGACACATTCAGGTTGGAAAAGCCCCTCAGGATCACCAAGTCCAACCATGAACCCTACTCTACAAGGCTCACCCCTAAACCACAGCCCCAAGCACCACATCCAAACCACCTTCAAGCACAGCCAGGCTTGGGGACTCCACCACCTCCCTGCCCAGCACATTCCAATCCCTGACCACTCTTGATGGGAAAAATGTTTCCTATTGTGCAGTCTAACCCTCCCCAGTCACAGCTTGAGGCCATTGCCTCTTGTTCTGTCACTAATTACCTGGGAGAAGAGACCAGCAGCAGCCTCTCCACAACCTCCTTTCAGGGAGCTGCAGACAGCCAGGAGGTCTCCCCTCAGCCTTCTCTGTTTCACACTAACCATCCCCAGCTCCCTCAGTTGCTCTGCATCAGATTTCTTCTCCAGGCCCTTCCCAGCTTCCTTGCCCTCCTCTGCCCTGGCTCCAGCACCTCCACAGCTCTCTTGTGTTGAGCTGCCCAGAACTGGACACAGCACTGCAGGTGTGGCCTGAGCAGAGCTGAGTGCCAGGGGACAATCCCCTCCCTGCTGCTGCTGCACACAGCATTGCTGCTCCCAGCCAGGATGCCATTGAAAATGAAAAGCAGGGAGAACAGAGCTTTGGAGAGTTTAAAGGAACAAAGCCTAGGGCTACATGGCTGGGTGCAAGCCAGCTCCAGACTTTCAGGCACATTAGCAGGAGACAATTAAGCAACAGTAAAAGAGCAAAATAAAGAGACTTCTCTTGGCAGCAAGGGCTCTTCTGTGGGTGTCCCATACCCCCTTCCCCAAATTTCCTAGCAGCTATCTGCCTCGGGCTGTGGAGATGCACCCAGGGACAAGGAAAGGCTTGCCTAGGAGTAAAGCCAATGTATTTAAGTGCTGTGGTAGCATTTGGAATCTTCCTTCATCTTTTTTAGCTGGCTCTTTACTCTCACAGCTCTCACACTGCCATCTGGAAGAGTCAGCTTTGTGTTTTTAGCCCCTCTCTGCTAGAGCAGAAACGGAATGGATCACTCAGAGAACACAAAATGCCTGTTGCAGAGATCAGATGTTAATGAAAGAGTGACATGGCTTTCTGATTTGTCAAGAGTCCAGCCAGGTGGCCTTGAACTTGGCAGAAAATGAGCACCTCTCCTGTGAGGACAGAGTGAGAGAGCTGGGGCTGGTCAGTCTGGAGAAGAGAAGGCTCCCAGGAGACCTTATTGTGGACTTCTAGTATCTGCAGGGGGCTCCAAGAAAGCTGGGGAGGGACTTCTGAGGGTGTCAGGGAGAGATAGGACTGGGGGGGATGGAGCAAAACTAGAAGTGGGGAGATTCAGATTGGATGTCAGGAAGAAGTTGTTCCCCATGAGGGTGGTGAGAGCCTGGCACAGGTTGTCCAGGGAGGTGGTGGAAGCCTCATCCCTGGAGGCTTTTAAGGCCAGGCTGGATGTGGCTGTGAGCAACCTGCTGCAGTGTGAGGTGTCCCTGCCCATGGCAGGGAGGTTGGAACTGGCTGATCCTTGAGGTCCCTTCCAACCCTGACAGTTCTGTGGTTTGTCTCAAATGGAAAAATCTCCAAGGGCCAATTTGATATCATGGAGAAGATGTCTTCTAGCCTCCTAGCAAAGTCAAACACTGACCCTACTGGCCAAAGGTTTGGTTAAAGCAATCAAGTTTCCTGCAGAAAAAGAGCCCTTGCAGATGCAAACCACTGCTACTAGTAAGTGGTACCTGAACCCTAACACATTATTTGCCAGGGGACTCACAGTTCAGCCCTGCTCAGCTGCATTACCTCACAGGGGTAAACCAACTCCCACGGTACCTACCAGGGGCACAGGAGGAGTGAGGAGGGGAAGGCTGTGAGATGCCATCCTTTGCATCTCACAGAATACATCAGAGCTGAAACCTTTCTTCTGTGTGGTTTGGAACAGCCATGGCCCTCCAAGACAGAAGATTTGGTCCCAAAGCCAAACCATTCCTTTATCTGGTGGTACTCAGCTGCAGGTGGTTTCTGCTAACATAATGCAGATTTGAGGCCCATTTGTCTTCATGGTTTGGGATACAGCATAGCTCTCACATTTTGGGGCACAGGCAGGAGAAGGACAAAGAATTGTTTCCTTATTATGACAGGTCACATCTTTCTGTTTCCCTTGTTTTGGGCTGTTTGGGGGTTTTTTCCTCCCTTCCTTTCTGTTGATGATTACAACCCTGCCTGCCACCCTTTGACAGATGAGCTGAATCTGACCACAAACTGGTGAAGGCCTGGGGCAACAGCCTTAACACTGAGTCTTGTCTATCAGAGCAGCTCTGAAGAGATGTTTCTACCAGAGCATGCTTCTCTCTCTCCCTGCCAGCAGACCAGGACCATCCAATCCTCTTAGGCAGTTTCATTCTGCATTCTGTGAGAGAAAGATTTTGGAGTGATTTTTCCCTTCTTGCTTCTTGGCTCTGGTAGCTACAGAACCCTGTAGTCTTCACACATCTTTCCCCCCACCCTCTGTCTCTTTTACATCACTGTGAATCAGGAATAACTCACTGGAGAAGCCAAGGCAGTATCAAGCTGCAAAGACAAAGCTGGGGCTGATGTTTCTATTCCATGCCTGGCTGAGAGCAGCCTCCTCACACCATGTTGCCTGAATGCTTCTTGTAATCATCATCTTCAGCACAGCCAGCAGGTGAGGGAGGGGATTCTCCCCCTCTGCTCCACTCTGCTGACACCCCACCTGGAGCACTGTGTCCAGTTCTGGAGCCCCTAGGACAGGAAGGATCTGGAGGTGCTGGAAGGTGTCCAGAGAAGGGCCAGGAGGAGGAGCAGAGGGCTGGAGCTGCTCTGCTCTGGAGACAGACTGAGGGAGTTGGGGTTGTGCAGTCTGGAGAAGAGAAGGTTCCCAGGAGACCTTATTGTGGACTTCTAGTATCTGCAAGGGGCTCCAAGAAAGCTGGGGAGGGACTTCTGAGGCTGTCAGGGAGTGATAGGACTGGGGGGGAATGGAGCAAGGCTAGAAATGGGTAGATTGAGATTGGATGTGAGGAAGAAGTTGTTCCCCATGAGGGTGGTGAGAGCCTGGCACAGGCTGCCCAGGGAGGTGGTGGAAGCCTCACCCCTGGAGGTTTTTCAGGCCAGGCTGGATGTGGCTGTGAGCAACCTGCTGCAGTGTGAGGTGTCCCTGCCCATGGCAGGGGGGTTGGGACTGGCTGATACTTGAGGTCCCTTCCACCCCTGGCAATTCTGTGATTCTCTGGAACCAGGCTCTTCCTTAAGGGAGCCTGGATGGTTGGCCTCCTTTTGGTTCCCTCAGTCTCCAGAGAATCATAGAATCAATAAGGCTGGAAAAGACCTCAAAGATCATCAAGTCCAACCTCTCACCCAAGACCTCATGCCTACTAGACCATGGCACCAAGTGCCACGTCCAATCCCCTCTTGAGCACCAAAAAGGTTCTCAAAGGCCAACAGAACGACTGAGAGGTGCAATTAATCGAAACAGGATAGTATCTGCATGGTTTGGGGTGTGGGAGCTGCATGTCATAGCTCTGCTGGGATGGCTGAGAGGAGCTGGCAGCAAGCTCCAAGAAGGAGCTAATGATTAGCCTGGAGGGAGGAAAATCATAGAATCATAGAATGGTCTGGGTTGGAAGGGACCTGCAAAGGTGACCTAGTCCTCTCCTTGTGGTGCAGCTGGAGCTGGTTGGAGTCGTCTGGGTGATAATGCTCCTTAGAACAAAGCAAACAGCAGCAAGAGGTACTGGGAGCTCTCTGGATCCTTTTTGTGTAGCAAACAGCTGTGATTTACATGACCCTTGCAACAGCAGGAACGGTGAAACATCAAACTGCTCCCTGCTGCCACTTCTTAAGGAAGTATCTCACCTGCAGCAATTGACTTCCTTCCATGACAAGTCCAAGGCCATCCTGGGGTGGGTTAGAAGGGCTGTGGTTAGTAGGTTGAGAGAGGTTCTCCTCCCCCTTTACTCTGCCCTGGTGAGGCCACATCTGCATATTGTGTCCAGTTCTGGGACCCTCAGTTCAAGAGGGACAGGGATCTGCTGGAGAGAGTCCAACAGAGAGCTACCAGGATGCTGAAGGGACTGCAGCACTGCCTGGTGAGGAGAGGCTGAGAGCTCTGGGGCTGTTTAGTATGGAGAGGAGAAGGCTGAGAGGGGATCTGATCAATGTCTGTCAATATCTGAAGGGGTCCTACTGGAAGGCTGCAGAGGGACTTTTCATCAGAGTGTATAGTAATAGGACAAGGGGGGTGGTTTGAAGCTGAGGCAGAGCAGGGTTAGAGTGGAGCTGAGGAAGAAGTTGTTCAGCAGGAGGCTGCTGAGACTCTGTCCCAGGCTGCCCAGGGAGGCTGTGGCTGCCTCCTGCCTGGGGGTGCTGAAGGCCAGGCTGGATGAGGCCTTGAGCAGCTGAGTGTAGCTGAGAGGTGTCCCTGGGCATGGTGGGGAGGTTGGGGGAGATGAGCTCTGAGCTCCCTTCCAGCCTGAGCCATTCTAGGATTTAGACTGATGCAATGCAATGGCAATCTCCCTGCCATATGGATGTATCAAGATGACACCATCACGGAGCACTCAAGGTTCTCTTCTGGCTAGCAGCTTTTAATAAGACTCTAAGGTAGAGGATGGAGGAGATGTGGCCTCGTGCGGGCTGGGTGCAAGGTCCACAAGGCAAAGGAATGTTCAGCTCTCCCACAGGCCTCAGTAACCCAAGTCTCTAAACCCCTACACTCCCCTGCAGGACTTTACCTTGTTCACTGTATGTTACTTTTCTGAGCACAAACAAGGCCATCACTCAGTCCTGCCAGCAGAGGAAGGAGCTGTGTTTCCACACACGTGTGCCAGAGCCGGCTGCAGCCCCGGGCAGCGCGGAGCATCCCCATCCCCCTTATTTACACGACGGTGCTTCCTGTTAGCCTGGTGTCCTCCGCTCCCTGGCCTCCTGTCCTGTGTGCTGCATGTGGCTAATCACCCTGTAAACAGGAAGGATGCTTCAAGGATTCAGCTAAATAAAGCCTGGTGTGGATAATTCCCTGCTAGGCTAGTGAGGAAGGAGCTGGCCTAAAGGGGAAGGTTGTGGAACGCAAGGCAACAGCTCTTACGAAAGCAAAGGTCTCTCAGTGTGTGGGACCTCTGCAGGGACTAAAACCACTCCAGCAGTCAAAGTGAACAAAAGCAAAGCCTACACCTGGCTGTTACTTCTCTTTTCTCACAGGCCAAACCACACACACCTGCTCGGTCCCCAGGAGACCTCAGGTGAAGGCAGAGGAGCTACAAAGGGATTAGCTTGCGGTGCACTGCAATTAAGCACTGTACCACTCTTGCTCTCTCTCCAGCTTGGTGTGTGTCGTCTTCTCTCCTCTGAGGATGGACTGAGAGAGCTGGAGCTGTTCAGTCTGGAGATGAGCAGGCTCCTGGGAGACCTCATTGTGGCCTTCCAGTATCTGCAGGGAGCTGCAAAAAAGCTGGGGAGGGACTTTTGAGGGTGTCAGGGAGGGATAGGACTGGGGGGGTTGGAGCAAAACTAGAAGTGGGTAGATTGGATGTTAGGAAGAAGTTGTTCCCCATGAGGGTGGTGAGAGCCTGGCACAGGCTGCCCAGGGAGGTGGTGGAAGCCTCATCCCTGGAGGTGTTTGCAGCCAGGCTGGATGTGGCTCTGGGCAACCTGCTGCAGTGTGAGGTGTCCCTGCCCATGGCAGGGGGGTTGGGACTGGCTGAGCCTTGAGGTCCCTTCCAACCCTGATAATTCTGTGATTGTCTTGACTTCATACTTCAGGATGCCCAAAGCATGCAGGGTGGTCAGGCAAGGAGCACATCACAAGCAAATGGTACAAAATGTCTGGTGGAAGGTGGAGAGCTGAGCTGCTGAAAATGTTGTATCAACTGTCAACTTTCTGTCCCTCTTCCAAAATCCTCCCAGAGCCTCTCCTTCCTGGCATTCCATCCTGCTTTCTGAGACAGAATAAGCAATGCTATTTCACTTGAGCTCTCAGATGGGGCTTTATTTCATCCAGCTGTTGCTCCTCAGCCCCCTGTCTTCATTCAGAGCAGCACTCTGTGCAATACCTAATCTTTAAGCCACTTTTGCTTTAATTCACTGTGTTTTCAGTGTCTGTGTTTGACACAAGCCACTGGCCAGTCTCACAACTGTGGTGTCTCCACCTTTGGCAACCTCTCTGCTTATTTATTCCATCTTCTCTTAATGGAACTGCTGGAACCACCTAAAATCCATTAACATCCAACAAATTTTCAAGCAAAAAGGAGGAAAAAAAATCCTATCTGTGTGAATTAGTGCAGTTAGGGAGGCTGAACAACTTCTGCTTCATAAGCAATCGAGTCTGCTGTAGACATGTAACTGTGGGCTTCAAAAAGCTTACAGGGTCTGCACAAACACTGGGAGCTGAAGCCAGGCTTTGCAAGATTTATCCACTTTTTATTCTCTTTTCCTCCTTTTCCCCCCCCTGAGTTTTCATTTTTTGCCCCATTCCAGGGACTTTGTGCATTGAATTCATTGTCACTGCCAGCTCCAAAGGCATCTGTGCACCCCACATTAAGTAACTAAAATGCTTTTTGTGTGTAACTGCATAGATATTGGTCATAGAATGGTTCAGGTTGGAAGGGAGCTCAGAGCTCCTCTCCTCCAACCTCCACACCATGCCCAGGGACACCTCTCAGCTACACTCAGCTGCTCAGGCCTCATCCAGCCTGGCCTTCAGCACCCCCAGGCAGGAGGCAGCCACAGCCTCCCTGGGCAGCCTGGGACAGAGGCTCAGCAGCCTCCTGCTGAACAACTTCTTCCTCAGCTCCACTCTAGCCCTGCTCTGCCTCAGCTTCAAACCATTGCCCCTTGGCCTGTCTGCAGACACCCTGAGGAGAAGTCCCTCTGCAGCCTTCCTGCAGGATCCCTTCAGGTCCTGGCAGGCAGCTCTCAGGTCCCCCCCAGAGCCTTCTCCTCTCCATGCTGCACACCCCCAGCTCCCTCAGCCTGTGCTGACAGCAGAGCTGCTCCAGCCCTTGGAGCATCTTTGTGGCCTCCTCTGGACTCACTTCAGCAGCTCTATGTCCTCCTTCTGGGGACACCAGACCTGGAGGCAGGATTGGAGTTGAGGTCTCAGCAGAGCAGAGCCAAGGGGCAGAATCCTCTCTTGCCCTGCTGGCCACACTCCTCTGGCTGCAGCCCAGCCCCAGCTGCCTGCTGGGCTGCAGGAGCACAACAATCCTGGCAGCTCTACACATTCAGGAGTAGCTCTGTGCTGCATTTGTTGGAAGAAACACTTTCTCATAGTTATTCTGTGTGTAGCAGGCTGTGGTATCTCATGTGCTTCCCTGTCTTGGAGTCCTGGAAGGAAAAGTTGATTTGTATAAAATGGAATGAAAAACTAAAGTGGGGAGGTTGAGATTGGATGTGAGGAAGAAGTTCTTCCCCAGGAGGGTGGTGAGACCTGGCACAGGTTGCCCAGGGAGGTGGTGGAAGCCTCATCCCTGGAGGTGTTTGCAGCCAGGCTGGATGTGGCTGTGAGCAACCTGCTGCAGTGTGAGGTGTCCCTGCCCATGGCAGGGGGCTTGGACCAGGCTGATCCTTGAGGTCCCTTCCACCCCTAACAATGCTATGATTCTATGATCCCCAGGGTTTGTCTTCAATGTGTGCTGGCATCTGAAGCCTCCACTGATAGGTGGCTGCAGCTGCCTGCAAGAAATCTCAACTGTGAGGAGTTTTATGGCCTGCATCTGGCTCACAGCTCATACCTTAAGCATCCTCCGGGGAGCTGCTAGCCTCATGGCTGTTCTTAACACACCAGAACAGCATGAAAATTAAAATCCAAAGTACAAACCCTTTTCCCAACCCACATGAAGCTGAAGGGAATCAGCTCCTCTGCAAGCACAGCAGGCAAGAGACCCACCTAGAGAAAGGCAGCTATCACAAAGAAAAGCAAGCAGCTCCTCACACCACCAGCAGCTCTCCTTTTCAGACTGGTTAGCAAGCATGTTCCTTCAGACCAGCCCAGCAGAGGCTGGGGTGCTGCAGCGGGCAGCATATTCTAGCAGGTGGCTGCCAGTACCTTCTGCTCATGTTGCAGCCAGCTGGGGGTTGGTCTCTCCTCCCAGGCAAGCAGCACCACAACAAGAGGACACAGTCTCAAGCTGTGCCAGGGGAGGTTCAGGCTGGATGTTAGGAAGAAATTCTTCCCAGCAAGAGAGATTGGCCATGGGAATGTGCTGCCCAGGGAGGTGGTGGAGTCACCATCCCTGGAGGTGTTTAAGAAGAGACTGGAAGAGGCACTTGGTGCCATGGTTGAGTTGATTAGATGGTGTCGGATGATAGGTTGGACTGGATGATCTCTGAGGTCTTTTCCAACCTGGTCTATTCTATTCTATTCTATTCTATTCTATTCTATTCTATTCTATTCTATTCTATTCTATTCTATTCTCCATCCCATCCCATCCCATCCCATCCTATCCTATCCTATCCTATCCTATCCTATCCTATTTCCCATAACAAGGCAAAGAAAAGAACTACTTTCAGTGTTTCTGGTTTTTGAAGGTGAGCTTTGAAAAGAGAATTCCCCCAGGGTCTAATGGCAGTGATGGAGGCACACACACACAGACACACACACACAGACACAGACACACAGACACACAGAGTCCAGAGCAGAGATGCTGCTGGTATCCTCATAAACACAACTTGTTGCCTGCATGGGGGCTCTGGACCCCAGTTCCTGTTTGTAAAGAAGCTGTTTGGCAGCAGTGTCCTCACACTCCCCCAAGGCTTCTGAGCAATGCAAGGGGAGATGATGAGCCCTGGCCCCTACCTCCTTGCACAGGAGATGCCATGGGAGGAGGGATAGGCAAAACTGAGTGTGGACAGAGATCAGGAAGGTGGTGGAAGCCTCATCCCTGGAGGTGTTTGCAGCCAGGCTGGCTGTGGCTGTGAGCAACCTGCTGCAGTGTGAGGTGTCCCTGCCCATGGCAGGGGGGTTGGAACTGGCTGATCCTTGAGGTCCCTCCCAACCCTGACCGTTCTGTGAGCCTGTTTCTGCCAGCAGCTAGTCCTCCCTCTCCCAAAAGCAGCTGACACCCCACGCACCCTGCCTCGCTCTCAGCAGCTGCCAGCTGCCGCAAGGGACAGAAGCAGGACTGCTCTCCCTGCAGCTAGAACCACTTTGGGGTTGCCAGGGGCCAGCTGAGGGTTAAATGTGTTTGAAGAGAGAGCAGCAACCTCTCCCACTAACCCCAGGTCAGGCCAAGTTTGCCCTGACTGCTTTACTGGTGCAGAAGAGCAGTGATGATTTCATTACACACAGAGCGAGCTGCTGCCTGGTGACTCACAAACCCCAGCTCTGTGTTGCAGCACTGGGTGCTGTGCTTCTGTGTTTTTGGGATGCATGTGGAGGCTGCAGGCCAGGGGCTATTTCTAGGTCATTTTTACCTAGAAGATTATTGAGGTTTCCTGCTAAATCCCTGAGATCAGTGAAAAATTGCAGTGTTGTTTGTTAAACTTGCCTAGTCAGCAGCCAGCAAAATTAGAAGGTAAAAGTCAGCTCGGATCTGAGTGCCCCAAAGAAACCAAAATTCTTCAGACCAGTTAAACAAAAGGCAGCTTATAAATCTCTTGAGAAGTCCCAGAGACCTTCCAGCCTGTCTGCTGACACCTCTGCCTGCCTCTGACCCTTCTAAATCAAAGCATTTATCTAAAGTACCTAAAGCTGGCAGTTTGCATTTAATAAAGGTTGCTTGAGCTGTCAGCCTGCAGAGCTCCCCTTCCCACTGGCCCTCCCTTGATGATGTGTTGCAGCAGCACAGTGGCCAGCAGCACTGAGAGCAAGAGCTGCAGAAAGGGCCTGGATTCATTCGGAATCTGCTCACTCTGGAGTACAGAATGGAGGTTGTGTGAGAGGAGAAACCCCAACAACACACAGAAAAACCCCACACCAACAGAAAAAGAGGGGAGGGTTGGAACAAGAGCCTGTGTGTTTCAGCTAGCAGAATTGCTGGGGTGGGGGACTGAAAACTGCTGCTGACAGTGGCACAACAGCAGCAAAGGGCCAGGCTTTGCTTCCAGGCACTTGCAAGGGGCTTGTAGTTAATGGTAGCTCTGGAAGAGTCTCAAGTAGCTGAAGAAGGCCTCCAAGAAGGAAGGAGAGAGACTGTTTGCAAAGGCCTGCAGGGACAGGGCAAGGGGCAATGGCTTCAAACTAGAGCAGAGCAGAGTGAGATTGGATGTGAGGAAGAAGTTCTGCACCAGGAGGCTGCTGGAACAGGTTGCCCAGGGAGGTGGTTGGGGCCCCATCCCTGGAGATATTCAAGGTGAGGCTCAGCAGGGCTCTGGGCAACCTGACCCAGTTGAAGATTTCCCTGCTGACTGCAGAGGGGGTTGGGCTGGATGAGCTTTGGAGCTCCCTTCCAACCCAGACCACTCTATGATTCTACCATTCTATTCTCCCAGAATAGGATGTGACAGAAGGAAAGGACACAGCCTCAAGCTGGGCCAGGGGAGGTTCAGGCTGGAGGTTAGGAAGAAAATCTTCCCAGCAAGAGAGAATGTGCTGCCCAGGGAGGTGGTGGAGTCCCCATCACTGGAGGTGTTTAATTAGAGCCTGGATGAGGCCCTTGGTGCCATGGTTGAGTTGATTAGATGGTGCTGGGGGATAGGTTGGACTTTATTTTAAAGTTCTTTTCCATGCTGGTTAATTCTATATTCTGTGTTCTGTAGCTGGCTACAGTTCTGCTCCTCAGTGCAGGTCAAGGTCCATTAGACTTGCAAGCATCAGCAAACCCCTTTCTGTAAGCATGAGCTGCTTTTGCATCTCTGAAATCTTACAGACTTAGCTTCCAGCCCTGTGTGCTTCCACAGAGGGTTTTCTTTACCCATCTGCTTTAAGTGAAGCATCCTGTCAGGCTGTGCTGCCATCCAAAAGAGCTGGGCAGGTTGGAAAAGACCTCAGAGATCCTCAAGTCCAACCTATAGTCCTGGCACTGACTTTGCTTTAAACAGATGGAGCCCAGCAGAGCTGTGATTTAGTTGCCTGAAGTGTTTGGAGTTTATTAGTTGTATTCCTGGAGCCAGTGGGAGCTTGAGCTTTGGTGGTACCCAGCCTGCCCTGCAGAGCACAGCAGTTGGGAGCTTTCCTTAGTAAGGAATCTGCCCTGAGACAGTAGCCTGGGTGGTGCAGATCCAGGTCAGTGCCCATCTGGGTTAGCAAGTGTCAGGCTTTAAAGCAATTAGAGAAGTCAAGTTGTGAGATGCTGCATCTGATTTGGGAGTCCCTAAGCAAGCACGGCTGGGGGAGGACAGAGGGCATGGTGTGAAGCCCCTCCTGGCTGCACCACAGAGGGGGCTGCAGTGCCTGCAGGCACTCGCTGCCCTCTCAGCTCTGCAGAGGCTGTGTGAGTATGGCTTCAGGACCACACTGTCTGGACTGGCTATGGAAACCACACTGCGCAGCCTGAAACCCTGGGCTCAGCCTGCAGGGGAAAGCGTGGGGGTTTCCTCTGGTGACAGAAAGCTGTGTTAGCAGTCTCTGTGCCAGGCTGTGGTGAGGAGAGAGTGTGTGAAAACGGCCAGTGCCAGCTGGCTCCCAGGCCCTTGGGACCACTTTGAAAACACAGAAACTGAGAGTAGGAAAAGTCGGGTTAGCATGGTTTAGAGCAGCCCTGAGCGCCCCGGTTAGGGCGGCTCCTGGGACCCACGGGCAGTCCCCAGGAGTCTCTAAGGCAGAGAGGCAGCAACCAGCTCCCTTCTATCATCTTTTCTATGCTTTTTTCCCCCCTGGGAGATGCAGAGGGCCATGCATGGTGATGCAGTTCCCACTGCAAAAGCTACTCTGGTAGGGGACCTGCTTGGAGTTCCCCTGTCAGGTCTGAACGGCCCAGCCACAGAGTGCAGGCTGGATTGACTTGGGTTTTAGCTATACTTCCAAGTCACCCTAAGATGTTCTTTTAATAGGTATGTGTGTAGGTGTGAATGTGTAACATGTATAATGTAGGTATTATATGTAACATGTATGTAAGATGTATACTGCAGATGGAGTGCTTGGGTTTATAGAGACACAGAATTGTCAGGGTTGGAAGGGATCTCAAGGATCAGCCAGTTCCAACCCCCCTGCCATGGGCAGGGACACCTCACACTGCAGCAGGTTGCTCACAGCCACATCCAGCCTGGCTGCAAACACCTCCAGGGATGAGGCTTCCACCACCTCCCTGGGCAGCCTGTGCCAGGCTCTCACCACCCTCCTGGGGAACTACTTCTTCCTAACATCCAGTCTGAATCTACCCATTTCTACTTTTTTTCCATCCCCCCCAGTCCTATCACTCCCTGACAGCCTCACAAGTCCCTCCCCAGCTTTCTTGGAGCCCCCTGCAGATCCTGGAAGGCCACAATGAGGTCTCCTGGGAGCCTTCTCTTCTCCAGAATGAACAGCCCCAACTTCCCAGGCTGTCCTCCTAGGAGAGGTGCTCCAACCCCCTGACGTGACCCTAATGTGTTACTTCCACTGCCAGTCTCACTGAGGAGTCAGTCATAGGCTTCCACACTGTGTCATGACACAGAAGACAGCTGAGCAGGCTGTGGCCTGGTTTTAAAATCAGATCCTTCTTCAACAATAGCTTTTGGGTGTGGGTGGCACTGGGCTGTGCAGTGCCTGCCAGCACCACCTCGTGCTGGCTGCTTGCTGGATCCCTGACCCTGCTGTTTCCCCTACACCTCTGCATCACATTTTCCTGCAGTTCTCAATCCAAAGCAAAAGTGTTAAGAGGACACTGAGCCTCCTGTTCTTTCCTCTTCTCTCCCTGACTCCAGCTGCACTGCACTTTGTTTTAAACTCACTGCAACTGCTTCTCTGTTAATTGACCATTTGTAGTCCACTGGAACCATAACAGTGACCTGTGCCTTAAAATGAGGGTAATGGAGTATCCCACAGCCAGCCCACCTTGACAGCCCTGACACTGCCACCACCCCACCGGATTAGAGGAGATGTGGTTTATATTAGTGACCTGAAGAAGGTTCATGCCCTCTGGGAGAAGGCTGTTCCCTGGAATGGCAGTGTGATTAATGGTTTATTTACAGCACTGACATCAAGGCTGTCAGGACTCTTCATCAGTCTTTGATGTAAAACACACTTAGAGGCCCTAGGTCATTCTTATCTGCTCAGAGAAATCCGAAGTGAGGAGCAGTTCGGTGTGGGCACAGTTCTGGTGCTGATGGCAGCAGCAGAAGAAAATCACAAGGTCACTTCTACTTCACTGCCCTCACTCTTGAGGCAGTGTGGCCACAGAGGGGTTGTGTCTTCTCGTTTTGGCTGGGGGGAGGAGGGGAGAAGGCAGCAAGACAGCACTAGTGACAAGGAATGTGGTGAGGACATACAGATGCCTGCATCAGCCCCCCGGGAAGTCCTGAGGGATGGATGAGTGCTTCAGTTCTCCACAAATCACAAAGCAGGAGGGAATTTTCATGGCTTGGGTGAAGCTGAGCACAGGCAGATATCTTCAGTGGTTACTGTGTAGTCCCCAGCACAATCATGTATGGATATTTCCAATAGTTAATGGTTCATAGGATGTTAGGGGTTGGAAGGGACCTTCGAAGATCATCCAGTCCACCCCCCCCTGCCAGAGCAGGACCAGAGAATCCAGCACAGGTCACACAGGAACACATCCAGACAGACCTTTAAAGTCTCCAGAGAAGGAGACTCCACAACCTCTCTGGGCAGCCTGTTCCAGTGCTCTGTGACCCTCACAGTGAAGAAGTTCCTCCTCATGTTGAGGTGGAACCTCCTGTGCTGGAGTTTATATCCATTCTGGGCTCCTCAGTTTAGGAAAGATGTTGAGTTGCTGGAAGGTGTCCAGAGAAGGGCAACAAAGCTGGGGAGGGGTCTGGAGCACAGCCCTGGGAGGAGAGGCTGAGGGAGCTGGGCTTGCTTAGCCTGCAGAAGAGGAGGCTCAGGGGAGACCTTATTGCTCTCCCCAGTTCCCTGAAGGCAGGTTGTGGCCAGGTGGGGGTTGGTCTCTTCTTCCAGGCAAGCAGCACCAGAACAAGAGGACACAGTCTCAAGCTGTGCCAGGGGAGGTTCAGGCTGGAGGTTAGGAAGAAATTCTTCCCAGCAAGAGTGATTGGCCCTTGGGATGTGCTGCCCAGGGAAGTGGTGAAGTCCCCATCCCTGGAGGTGTTTAGGAAGAGCCTGGCTGAGGCCCTTGGCGCCATGGTTTAGTTGATCAGATGGTGCTGGGTGATAGGTTGGACTGGATGATCTCTGAGGTCTTTTCCAACCTGGTCTATTCTATTCTATTCTATTCTATTCTATTCTATTCTATTCTATTCTATTCTATTCTATTCTATTCTATTCTATTCTATCATGATCCTTAAATATCATCTTAGAGAAAGGCTTCTGCTCCTGAAATCTTCCTCCATTTTCTTGCTGAGTTGGCTGAGCACAGCCTGACTTGCCTGGGCCCTGGTGCTGGTAAATCCCACGCAGCCCACACTGCTCTCATCAGCTGGCTGATCAGTGAGATAAGGCTGAGGCAGCGTCAGCCCTTTCCCTCAGCCCCTGCTGGGAGGAGGCCTGCGACACCCAGCACGTTTGCCTGGGCAGCCGCCTCTGCCCTCGCCCAACCAGCTCCCCTGCTGCAGCACTCTTGCAGGAGAGCTCCAGAGTCAGGGCTGTTGTGCACCCTTGTGCCTGTGGTGCTTTGGATCTGCACTGTCTTCACAGGAGACTGAGCTGCCTGCGAAGCTCTCCTGGGCCCAGCTGCGATACTGACTGGATAAAACCCAGTTACCGAATCTGAGCCAGACTGGAGGGAAAAGAATGCTGGAGGGGAAAGAAAAACTATGTTGGAGAGCCTCAGCTTCCCCAGAACTTCCCTCTGCTGAGAGGTCTGGCACTTGTGCTGTTGGCATGTTCCAACTCACTTGGCTTGCGGTGGGCTCGTTGCTATTTCCTGGTGCCTGAGCAGCACAGCCCCACGAGACAGCTCTTCTGCACACCATGGCCTGGCAGCTGTGCTCTTGCTTACTGAGCTAAGAGCTGCAGATAGCCATCTATGACTTGCAGGAATAGGATACATGCCTCTGATCAAACCCTTGATCTTAGAGGGCTCTGGTTTGTCCAAAACCCTGTTAACAGGCTTGCTTGGCAGAGCTGGCTTCCCAGAGCCTCTTTTGTTTGGGGCCAGCTCCCTCCTTGGCTTCTCAGAGTACTGTATGGAAATTCTTGTGTGCAGCGAGGCCCACCCAAAGCAAATGCTTTCTGTTAGAGCCAACCAGTCCTTAAACTCAAGAGAGCAGCCTCTGCATACAAAGAGACCCAGAGGTTTCTTGACAGCAGGTGCTGCTCGTGGGATGCAAAATGGCCCAGGGTGTCGTAGGAAGAAACCACCCAAATAAAGCAGTGAAGGGGAAAAAACACCAAAAACCCAGATACAAATTAAAGTTTGGGCACAGTTTTGGCCCTTGGAATGTGCTGCCCAGGAGGGTGGTGGAGCCACCATCACTGGAGGTGTTTAAGAGGAGCCTGGCTGAGGCACTTGGTGCCATGGTTTAGTTGATTAGATGGTGCTGGGTGATAGGTTGGTCTGGATGATCTCAAAGGTCTTTTCCAACCTGGTCTATTCTATTCTATTCTAGTCTAGTCTAGTCTAGTCTAGTCTAGTCTATCCTACTCTATTCTATCCTACTCTAAAGCCAGAGCTAAACAAACCTGCACTTTGCTGTCCCAGCTTTAATCTCTGGCAGGTCCTCAGACATTGCTTCTAGATCACATGTAAAGATCCTGGGCTCCCCCTTGTCCTGTCTCCAGACACCCTGAGAAGTCCCTCTGCAGCCTTCCTGCAGGATCCCTTCAGGTACTGGAAGGCAACTCAAAGGTCTCCCTGGAGTCTTCTCTGCTTCAGGCTGAACACCCCCAACTCCCTCAGCCTGTGTTCACAGCAGAGGTCCTCCTGTCCATACCATACCACACCATACCACACAATGTTCCTTGGTGACTACATCATCTGCTTGATTATGCCCCTGATTGTTTTCCATGCTGATGTGCCAGGCAAGCAGTTTCCACCCAAAGAAAAACTACCTCACAGTCACTGCTGAAAACCAAAATTCACTTGAAACAGGTGGTGGAACACTGGAACAGGCTGCCCAGGGAGGTGGTTGAGGCTCCATCCCTGGAGATAATCAAGGTGAGGCTGGACAGGGCTCTGAGCAACCTGATCTAGTTGTGGATGTCCCTGCTGACTTCGGGAGGGGGGTTGGACTGGATGACCTTTGGAGCTCCCTTCCAGCCCAGCCCATTCGGTGATTCTCTGATCCTTAACTACCATTAGGCAAATGATTGTAATTAGCAGTCTAATTGATTTTACTTCCTGAAAGTGCAAATTGCAAATGCTTCACACATTCATTATTTGACATTTCTTCTGCGTTCCTTAGGGGAGAACCATTCCCAGCTGCGGAGCATTTGCAAATATTTCATGCCCAACATTTGACCTTTTTTTCTGCTGGCAACTTAAATAGATGTTGGGTTTTGTTCTTTCCTTCCTGGTTGGATGTCCCTTAATTAGTCACAAAACCTTGGCTGGTGAAGATGATGTATGGGTGCAAAACCTTAGCAGCCCAGCTCTGCTTAAGCAGGTCAAATAAGCAATCCTCAAGACACTTCCCCTAGAGTCCTGCTCAGGAGTCTGTACACACAGCAGAGCCAAAATCAGAACCCAAATACTTCAAATGCTTCACACAATGAAAAAGAGTGAATGAAAATCTTGCCAGAAGATGCAAAAATCCTTTCCTGCTTTACCCTAAAATTCAATCAGTGCAGCTCTGTGTGCAGAAAACAAACCAGGACGAGACAGGAGGAAAAAAAAACCCCACCCCACAGCACTACACAGAGACAAGTCTCTGCTGATGGCTTTCCTTGGTTCTCTGTAGCCCATGGAAGATTTGAGGCAGCAAAAGTTTATGTGGCTTGTGAGTCACAACCCAAATTTGTTGTGCTCAGTCGGCACCAGCCATGTATTTTGCTATGTGCCAGCTCCCAGGGAAAGCTGCAGCATTTCCTCAGCTTCTAAAACTTTTCCCAGACCACTCCCTTCATAAAATCTCTTCAAGGGCTTGTAGCTATTTTGTGGTCAAGGCCCTGTCCCCCTTGCCGGGTGCTGCTCCCAAGATCGCTGCAGAAAGCTCAGAGCAAAGTTAAGCCGGGCTCGGAAGGCCACGCTCCTTTCCTCAAAGGAGGGAGCCTTCAAAGCCCTGAACTGTGAAATGCTGCAGGGTTTGTGGCTGGGGATGAGCAGCTGCAATGGGGAAGCCAGCAAGGGAAACCTGCATTTTCTGGTGCTCATTTTGGAAAACATCCAGACCTGCATCCTGGTCCTCTCCCACTGCTCCTGTCTTGCTCTTGAATGGAATGGAATGGAATGGAATGGAATGGAATGGAATGGAATGGAATGGAATGGAATGGAAATAATAGAATTAACCAGGTTAGAAAAGGCCTCTGAGATCACTGAGTCCAACCTATCACCCAGCACCACCTAATCAACTAAACCATGGCACCAAGGGCCTCATCCAGGCTCATCCTAAACACCTCCAGTGATAGTGACTCCACCACCTCCCTGGGCAGCATATCTCAAGGGCCAATCTCTCTTGCTGGGAAGAACTTCTTCCTAAGATCAAGCCTAAACTTCCCCTTGAGATTTCCCCACAGCTTGAGACTGTGTCCTCTTGTTCTGGTGCTGCTTGCCTGGGAGAAGAGACCAACCCCCACCTGGCTACAACCTCCCTTCAGGGAGTTATAGAGAGCAAGAAGGTCTCCCCTGAGCCTCCTCTTCTCCAGGCTAAACACCCCCAGCTCCCTCAGCCTCTCCCCACAGGGCTGTGCTCCAGAGCCCTCCCCAGCCTTGTTGCCCTTATAATCCGCAGCCTTGCCCTCTGTCTCCTCACACTTTGGCTCTTGTGTCGCAGGAGTTAATTTTCAATCAATTTTGCTGGCTTAAATGCCAGCATTACTCAGGGGGAGTGAGCTTTACTGGCAGAGGGTGAAGTGTAAAGCACGGCTGAAGGAACAACCTTTCAGCCTAACAAGTTAGCAAGCCCTGAGTCAGCACAGGCACGGCACAGTAATGAAGACCATCGCCTGTTTACTGCGGTGTGAGTAATATTAATCATCTGCTCTTCATTAAATGGTCAGGTCCTCGATAATAGGAAATTTCCTGGAGTTCTGTTTGGAAATCCCATCCATCCCTCAGGAATTTACCTGCTGGCTCTTCACCTTGTGTGGCAACAGCAGTGGCTTGGGCACCAGCACGGCTGGTAATGAGGCCGGTCCAGCTGGAGGTGCTGGACCCTCAGGAAATCCCAGAGGTGAATCAGGGATGGGAATTAATTGCTTTAAATGTAGCTTCCCCATCTCCCGGCCACGTGTGAGAGAAAACAATGCCTGAGATAGTGATGGTGTTCCTGGTTGTGCTAAACTTCAAAACAACAACAGCAACAAGGAGAAGAACCTCTTAGCCTCATGCAAATGAGGGCTTGGTCTTTGACATGGAAACAATTACTGCCTGAATGCGGTCCCTTTGTCACTGTCATCCTGAACTGGCCTTGCCTCTGAGCAACCTAATGCATGTCGGAAAGATTAATGGATTAAACACGGCCAGGGATAAGCCTATTACACTGAAGCCCTTTAAAATCAATCCAGAGCTTGTAAAGGTAAAGCCCCCAGGGAACATCTACAGGAAGCCATCACCAAGCCCCGCTCTGTGGCTGCTGTCCTGGGCACAACCAGCCTGGGTATGCCTGAGCGTCACACAGGGCACAGCCAAAGCTGGATACTGCACCCAGGGTGAACTTCTTGCTACCTGAAGGGAGGTTGTAGCCAGGTGGGGGTCAGCCTCTTCTCCCAGACAACCAGTGACAGAAGGAAAGGACACAGTCTCAAGCTGTGCCAGGGGAGGGTTGGGCTGGATGTGAGGATGAAATTCTTCCCAGCAAGAGAGATTGGCCGTTGGGATGTGCTGCCCAGGGAGGTGGTGGAGCCACCATCCCTGGAAGTCATAGAATCATAGAATCAATAAGGTTGGAAGAGACCTCCAGGATCATCAAGTCCAACCTGTCACCCAAGACTACTAAACCATGGCTCCAAGTGCCATGTGTTTAAGAAGGGACTGGATGAGGCCCTTGGTGCCATGGCTTAGTTGATTAGAAGGTGTTGGGTGATAGGTTGGACTTAGTGATCTCAAAGGTCTTTTCCAACCTGGTTAATTCTGCATTCTGTATGCCCTACCCTGTGTCCCCAGCTTTAGCACTGGGAAAGCTGAGCTCTCAGATGACTCCTGGGCTGTGTTTCCCTCCACTTCTCAGAGGTTTCTTTCGGAACTGGTGGTCTGAGCTCAGACCTCCTAACCACTGCCCCAGAGGATCTCTCCGGTGCCGTCTTCCACTCCGCCTGCCCTCTTTCTCCATCTCCTCAAGAGGTTTTGAGGAATGTTTCACAAACAATTGGCCTGGCTTGATGAAAAAAAACACACCTATATATATATAAAATATATATATATATATATAACCCCATCTTGTTTATCTGCTCTCCAAATTATTTACCCCAACTGATCATTCTGGAACACAGTTTACACGGCCTTCAAACAGTTTATTCCATAATTCAAGGGTTATCTCCAGGGACTTCTAAACATTCAGTAAACTTCTTCTTTTTTTTTTAAAGTTGCTTTAAATAGATAATTATTTAATATATTTTTAAAAATAAATAAGTAAATGGAGAGAGGGACAGGAGAGCCTCAACCTTCAAAGCAGGACCTCTGGAGAAGGGAAAGAAAGCTCTATCTGGAGACCAGAGCTGATGCTACCTTCCTGCTGTGCTCTAAAAGACCTGCACCTGGGGTTTGCATCCACTGGGAGTGGCACGAAGGGGGGGCAGTAGAGATCTCATGCCTTAGAAGCCAGCTCTGCATGTGTTCAGGTTGAAGCCCAAGGGATTGCCATGACAGAAGGCTGTTACTCTGCTGTTTGCAGCTGTGGCCGGGCAGCCGAGGCTCCATGCCTCCAGCGTCATGCTACCTGTTGAACTTGCTGTGGCAGATAACCCTTAAAAGAGCTTTTATAACCGTGGCAAGTTAGTAGCATCAAGATTTTCACCAGCTGAACTCTTACCTTGACCTCGAGCCTGCAAGACCTGCCCATATCTAAGAATCTAACAGAAATCACAGGAACGTTCAGGTTGGAAAAGACCCTCAGGGTCACCGAGTCCAACCGTTAACCATAGCCCCAAGCACCACATCCTAACCACCTTCAAACACAGCCAGGCTTGGGGACTCCACCACCTCCCTGCCCAGCACATTCCAAACCCTGACCACTCTCACTGGGAAAAACTTCTTCCTATTGTCCAGTCTAAACCTACCTTGCTGCAGCCTGTAGCCATTCCCTCTTGCTCTGTCACTAATCACCTGGGAGAAGAGACCAGCAGCAGCCTCTCCACAACCTCCTTTCAGGTAGTTGTAGACAGCCAGGAGGTCTCCCCTCAGCCTCCTCCAAACTAACCATCCCCAGCTCCTTCAGTCGCTCTTCATCAGATTTATTCTCCAAATGCAATTACTGAAGAGAGTTTCTCTTACTTGTGGGGAATGCAATACTGGAGACATCCTGAGCAAGCTCCACACAGCTCCCAGGGCGCAGTGCTCGGCGGCCTCCCCACTTACCTGGTTGCATTGGAATTGTCTGATTTCAGCTGACTGCAAATTGTACTCATTGATCTGTAACAGGATGGCTTTATACTGGCTGCAGCTATTTCACTGCTGGAGAGCTATTTGCAGCTGAAAACAAGATGCAGACTGAGATAAACCCTTTTCAGGAAGACCGCTGTGCTATCAAAGGCAAATTAAAAGAGCCCAACAAGCAAGCCAAGCAAAAGGAACTGTGCTCAGCTCTGGGGCCCCCAACACAAGAGAGACATGGATCTGCTGGAGTGGGTCCTGAGGAGGGATACAGAGATGATCAGAGGTCTGGAGAACCTCTCCTGTGAAGGCAGGATGGAAGAATTTGGGCTGTTCAGCCTGGAGAAGAGAAGTCTCTGAGGAGACCTTAGAGCTACATTACAATATCTGAAGGGGCCCTACAGGAAGGCTGGAGAGGGACTGTTTGGAAGGGCTTGGAGTGATAGGACAAAGGGCAATGGTTTGAAACCAGAGCCAGGCTGATATAGGCTGGACATCAGGAGAAGTTCTGCACATTGAGAGTGGGAAAACTGGAACAGGCTGCCCAGGGTTGTGGTTGAGGCTCCATCCCTGGAGCCATTCAAGATCAGACTAGATGTGGCCCTGGGCAGCCTGATTTAGTTGGAGGTGTCCCTGTTGGGTGCAGAGGGCTTGGACAAGATGACCTTTGAGGGTCCCTCCCAACCCAGTGCAATCTGTGAATGTGTCAATTTTAGGATGAAATACAGAGCCTTCAGGAAAGCAGAGGGTGCTGCAGCCTTCAGCCAGCCAACAGTTAACTAAAACTACTGCATAAGCTCCTAAGGGTGCTAAAAGCTAAAGATTTCACTGTCTCTGATGTTATATAGAACCATAGAATTGTCAGGGTTGGAAGGGACCTCAAGGACCATGGGCAGGGACACTTCACACTACAGCAGGTTGCCCAGAGCCACAGCCAGCCTGGCCTTCACAACCTCCAGGCATGAGGCTGCCACCACCTCCCTGGGCAACCTGTGCCAGGCTCTCACCACTCCCCATGGGGACCAACTTCTTCCTAACATCCCATCTCAATCTCCCCATTTCTAGTTTTGCTCCATCTCTCCCAGTCCTATCACTCCCTGACACCCTCAGAAGTCCCTCCCCAGCTTTCTTGGAGCCCCCTGCAGATCCTGGAAGGCCACAATTAGGCCTCCTCAGAGCCTTCTCTTCTCCAGACTGAACAGCCCCAACTCCTTCAGTCTGTCCTCACAGGAGAGGTGCTCCAGCCCTCTGCTCATCCTCATGGCCCTGCTCTCCTTTCCTTGTCCCTTGAAGGCAAGTCAGGTGATAAACCCCCTCCCACTGAAACAGAAAAATAAAGCAAAATGTTTCCAGTGTAGACTCTGCAGCTGTTTATACAAGTAATGTGAGAATGGCTATTACCAAAGCCCATGAGGGAACCTTGCTCTTTGGGGCTGTGTTTACATAGCACAGATTGAACTGAGGAGCTAGAATCTGACTCTTGGCCCCCAAAATCCTCTCACCATAAGTCCCTTCTGCGTACTCCAGAAGACTGGAGAAGCAAATAATGCTTTCTTGAAAGGAGAGAAGATCTTTTTTGGTCAGAGCCATGTGCATAACCCGTGGCACTGTGTGAAGAAAAAGAGTTTTCCTCCCCCTAGATACTCTCCGTTTGGAAAGCACTGCCTGAGTTTAGTTAGGGGCACAGAGGACAATTTGTTTGTTCCACTTCAGCCACATCTGTCTTTAGGTTCTCAAGGCAAACCAGGGGCTTTCCTTTTCCGTCAGTTTTTGTTCTTTTCCTGGACAAACCTCATGATGCAAATCCTATTGATCATTTCAGTGTGTAAACCAGCAACCCAACAACCCAAACCAGCACCAAAGTTTCATCTCTTACTGCAAGCGTTTCGACACCGGCAGGGGCACACAGGGACTCTGGAGGGTGTAAGGTCATTTGTTAGGTATTTTTAAATCCATTCCCCCCCCTCTCTCTCCATCTGAAATGCCCACTGGAATGTGGTGAGCATTTGGAAACCCCTGCTTGTGCCTGGAAGGTATGTTGAGTCTCTGCTGTGGAGAATGACCAGCATGCTTTAAAATCTGAGTGACCATCAACATTTCCAGATGTGCAAGGAGGAGGAGGAGGAGGACTCCAGCTCCCTCTCAAAGCTCCTTTTCAGCACACAGCCAGCAAACACTGCTCAGAACATATGGAAAAGGCACCAAGAGTCTGACCTTCTGCTGGAAGAGACCTTTACTTGAGATCTGTCCAGTGTGTATCTTACATAGAAACCAGTGCTAAGTATACAAAGCAAAACCACATTTTTGGCTTCACTGAAACAAATTGCAGCCCCTGGACACTCCAAAAGAATGCAGGCTACAGAGAAAGGGGAAGAAAAAAAAAGGAAAAGAAAAGCAAAATACCTAGCTGAATGCATCCAAAGTCAAAGAAATGCAGCGTGCCTCAAGCCAAACCCTCCCAAGTGCTGCACTCAGATTTAAACAGCAAGGGAATAGCTTCCTTTGATAAAGAGAATTCCTGCTCAGAAGGTCCTCTCCCTGCACGTAGGGAGCTGGAGTAGCATTGATTGTCATGATTGGTAATTAGTGTTGGCTCTTTAATTAGGAAACTGAAGGGGATAATGTTCTTTATTTCTGGAGGATGCAACCCCTTCATCCAAATTAAGTTGTACATGTGAAGTGGTGCATATTATAGACATGCAATTCAAAACACACATGTAATTCAGCTGCTGGGCTTGGTGAGCTCAGAGATCTACCCCAGCCTCAATAATGCTGTGCTAGGTCCACGTTTCCTCCTTCAAAACAAAAGCCTTTGTCTCTTTCCCCCTCTCCAGGTCACAAAGCAGAGGACCTTCAGATGGGGAAAGTATCCCCTCAGTAGCAAGCAAACAGAACAAAAAACCCCACCTAAAGCCTGATTTAGTGCTGCAATGTTATGGCAGCAAGTGAGGGCTCAGGAAATGTCCTGCTCCAAATGTATAGCTCATAACAGAGGCTTCAGGCTCTGTTGTGGAAGATAAACTGTTCACCAATGCTTCCCTGGGCTGGGCTCCAGGGACCCTGCGCTGAGCTTCGCAGCGCTCTGCGGCTGACAGAGCTGGAAATAGAGGAGATGTCTATATTGGAAGAAGATTTTGGTTTTCCACATTGAAGCTATCTCAGAGAATTTATGCATCTAAGAGTGGTCAGTCCTTTCTTTTGCCAAGCCCCAGGTGTGATGAATGCATCCTCTCAGAAGAGCATGTCAGGCATTTTCAGTTTGGAGCTTGGCCACTGGGATGTGCTGCCCAGGGAGGTGGTGGAGTCACCATCCTGGGAAGTCTTTAAAAAGGAGCCTGGCTGAGGCACTTGGTGCCATGGTTTAGTTGATTGGATGGTGCTGGGTGGTAGGTTGGACCTGATGATCTCTGAGGTCTTTTCCAGCCTGGTTAGTTCTGTATTCTGTGTTCAGCTGCAACAGAGGAGCTGATAAATGTTGGAGTTACAACGCAGGACCGAGCCAGGATGCTTGGCTAGCGAAACTGCTGTGAGGTTTTCCTGCCAAGTACAATGCCTGTGCCAGTCCAAGAGCCGTTTGATTCCCTGGTGTGGGACATGTCATTTCACTTCATTTTGTGGCATGGTTTGGCTCCAGAGCCCAGGAAGTACGGGTGGCTACAGCAGCTCTTTGCAGTTATCGCCCCTGCTGCCAGTACGACGCTGTGAGCCTGGCCACAGGCTCAGCCTCTTCAGAGACATTTGGAACAAATGTGTTCCAACCTCGGAGGTGTAGTTTTTACACAGAGTGAAAAAAGGGCTGTAAAGAGATCCTTTGCTGCCAGTTTAGCTGGATTGCTTCAGAAGACTATTTGGCAATAGCATCACTTGCTTCTCGTTGATACATTTCCCTCCTCTTCCCCCTTGGCTTTAGACCCTACTGACCCTTCTGTCTTTCTACCCTGGATGTTAATCACAGAATCACAGAGTGTTAGGGGCTGGAAGGGACCCCAAGAGAGCACCCAGCCCAACCCCCTCCCTTGCCAGAGAGGGAGCACCCAGAGCAGATCACACAAGAACTCATCCAGGCAGGTTTTGAATCTCTCCAGAGAAGGAGACTCCACCACCCCCCTGGGCAGCCTCTTCCAGGGCTCTGTCACCCTCACAGGGAAATAATCCTTCCTCCTGTTTCCATGGAACTTTCTATGCCTCAACTTCCACCGTTGCCCCTTGTGCTGGCATGGGGCACCCTTGAGCAGAGCCTGGCTCCAGCCTCTGGGCACTCACCCTTCAAGTATTTATGAGCAGTTAGATGTTTTGGTCTCATTTTGACAAATTCATCACCCAATGGATGAAAACATTAAATCATTCAAACACAACCTCTGGGCAGTCACAGCTCATCCAACATACCACTTGGCTGCTTCAGCCATTCCAAAGTCCTGCACCCCTTGCAAAACCCTCTCAGATGTTTTCTTTCTTTCAACTTTTGGGCAGAAAAACCTCTGCAGAAGCTCTCCCTTTATTTTCAAGAGGCTGGCTCGGGCTGGGGTCGATGTCCTCCTTTGTCTTGTCCAGGCTCATTATGAGTTTTCTCCTCAAAGAAAGGTTCCTTGTACGAGGCATGGCAAACAATTAATAATAGCTGTACCCTGAGGGCACTTGGTGAGGAGTGACACAAGGAAACACAGCTGTGGCCACAGGGGATGTGAGAGAAGCACTCACACACAAAGAGAGGACAAGGAAGTGAGAAGGGGGCCAGAGATAATCCAGGGGGACTTCAGCTGCCAGGACCAGCAAAACAGGGACGGGTTGGGATGGGTTTGAAAGGCCAGATGCCAAGAGCAGGAGGTGGCAATCCTGGGGCATCACAGAGGCTGCTGAGGCCATTACCAGCCGTAGGCAAGGGGCAGAAGAAGACTTGTTTCAGGCAATCTTCAAGTGTACAATGAAAGAGAGAAGGTGTTGCCCAGGTGTTTGTAGATGATTCTCCAGGGGACAATTCTAGGCCTTCACACAGACACATCTGATGCTGCAAAAGTGTCTGAACTGGATCTTTACATCACACTCTGTTGGTTCCTTAGATGCCTTCTCTTTACACTTGAAAAAGAGGAGGGTGTAAAAATAGCAATATGCCATGAGAATCATTAGGGACTGCTTATGTGTGTCCAAGAGACAATATATGGCCCCTGGAGCCATGGTGTGTCTGTTGAGGTCATTATCCTGGTGGAAGGAGAGTGCTTGGGGATGAAGGAGCTCAGGGCCTTGGCCACAAAGTCCAAGCATCAGCTATGGAGCGGCCTTGACTGGCTCCAAAGAGCTTTCCAGCTTGTCCTTTTGGTTTAAAAAGGTTCTGGCTTTGGCAGGAGACCTGTTTGGTATCTCTGCACATGGGCATTGACATGCTCCTTATCAAGAGTCCTAGGAATTCAGACACTTGTGAGCTAGTGCAGCAGCCCAGCATTGGGAAGAAGCCCATCATGGAAGTGGGTTTGCCCAGCAGCACTCTGGTGTGTGAATGAGAATCTCCACCAGCCTTGGCAGGGGCCACACTGCTAGTGACATCTCCCATCTCTCCCCCTACCACAGGCTGCTTTTACGCCTTGCAGTAAGAGGTTAGCAGAGATTTGGGTTGGACTCAGCAGTCCATGGGGATTTTCACTGTTATCACTCCCTTTGTGTGTGTGCAGAAAGCTCTCCAGGGCAGCAAGCAAGGTCTGTGGTCATGTCACAGCACAAAACTCTCCCATGGTGTTTTGCCCTGATCTATCCTGACAGCCACTTTATGCTCTCAGACTCGCAGAGATGGGACTGGAGCCTGGATAGGGATCTCAGTTAAACACACAGAATCACAGAACTGTCAGGGCTGGAAGGGACCTCAAGGCTCAGCCAGGTCCAACCCCCCTGCCAGGGGCAGGGACACCTCACACTACAGCAGGTTGCTCACAGCCACATCCAGCCTGGCTGCAAACACCTCCAGGCATGAGGCTTCCACCACCTCCCTGGGCAGCCTGTGCCAGGCTCTCACCACCCTCATGGGGAACAACTTCTTCCTAACATCCAATCTCAATCTACCCATTTCTAGTTTTGTTTCCATCTCCCCAGTCCTATCACTCCCTGACACCCTCCAAAGTCCCCTCCCCAGCTTTCTTGGAGCACCCTGCAGATACTGGAAGGCCACAATGAGGTCTCCTCAGAACCTTCTCTTCTCCAGACTGCACAACCCCAACTCCCTCAGTCTGTCCTCACAGCAGAGCAGCTCCAGCCCTCTGCTCCTCCTCATGGCCCTTCTCTGGACACCTTCCAGCACCTCCAGATCCTTCCTGTAATAGGTGGGCTTTGGCATCTCAAGTCAAGGGTGTCCTGTCTTTTTTTCCTCCCATGATTCTGGGCTGAGTGAGAAGGTACTGTGGGTCAGACTGGTGCAGGCAGGAGAAATCAGACATTGCTGTTGTCTTTGAATGTGCTGCCCAGGGAGGTGGTGGGATCAACATCCCTGGAGGTGTTTAAGCAAAGCCTGCATGAGGCACTTAGTGCCATGGTCTGGCTGATTAGTTAGGTGTAGGTGATCAGTTGGACTTGATCTTGGAGGTCTCTTCCCACCTGGTTGATTCTGTGCTTCTATGTTATAACTTTTTAGCAGTAAACAAAATCCTTACCATCTCCAGCAGTTATCTGTGAGCTGGTTTGATTTGTGTTTTGACTTAAAGGCTTCCAAATGCTCTTTGTCTTCAACAAGCCTCTGATCTCTCTTTTCTGAACGTGCTAAGCCCTTTCCTCCAGTCATAGCCCAAATCTCCCACAGGCTTTTCCTCCCTTGGCCTGAGGTCCAGTGTCTCAATGGGACAGCTGCTGTGGGGTCCTGCTTTGAGCTCTGCTTTCAGCCTTGCCCCTGGATTGCTAGATAAGCATCACCTCTGCCATGGGTGTCCACATCTGGAGATGGGAGGAAGGGAAGTTGCCTCCTCCTGTAAGGCATTTTGAATTCTCTGATATCTCCCTGCAAAAAAGAGTGGCCTCCAAGCTCTGATTTCCACTCCACAAAAGCAGATGGCTAATAAGCTTGATGTTGGCAAAATTCTTCCCATTCCCCACAACAAACAGCAGCAGTTGCAGCAGTTCTTGTGACTGTGCTTGCTGGGATGTCGCCGCGGGAGCGGCTCTGCCCTTCAGTGCAGCGCTGAGCCCAGCACAAAGCCTCCACACTCCACCCCTCTGCTCCTCCTGCTTCACACTCCCTCAAGTTTTTAGCTTTCCTTTGTTTTAGAGAAGATGAACCAAAGTCAGTCAGTGCTTGTCTGAAAGAAGGATTAGGGACCTGGGGGTGCTGGGGGAGGAGAAGCTCCACAGGAGCCAGCAGGGAGCACTTGCAGCCCAGAGAGCCAAGCAGAGCCTGGGCTGCAGCAAGAGAAGTGTGGCCAGCAGGGCCAGGGAGGGGATTCTCCCCTCTGCTCCACTCTGCTGAGACTACAGCTGGGGCTCTGTGTCCAGTTCTGGAGCCTCTGTTCCAGGAAGGATCTGGAGGTGCTGGAAGGTGTCCAGAGAAGGGCCAGGAGGAGGAGCAGAGGGCTGGAGCTGCTCTGCTGTGAGGACAGACTGAGGGAGTTGGGGCTGTTCAGGCTGGAGAGGAGAAGGCTCTGAGGAGACCTCATTGTGGCCTTCCAGTGTCTGCAGGGTGCTCCAAGAAAGCTGGGGAGGGACTTTTGAGGGTGTCAGGGAGTGATAGGACTGGGGGGAATGGATCCAAACTGGAGGAGGGGAGAGTTAGATTAGATATTAGGAAGAAGTTCTTCCCCGTGGCGGTGTTGAGAGCCTGGCACAGGTTGCCCAGGGAGGTGGTGGAAGCCTCATCCCTGGAGGTGTTTGCAGCCAGGCTGGATGTGGCTGTGAGCAACCTGCTGTGGTGTGAGGTGTCCCTGCCCAAGGCAGGGGGGTTGGAACTGGCTGAGCCTTGAGGTCCCTTCCAACCCTGACAGTTCTGTGACTCTGTGAGTGTGGCTCCCTGGGTCAAAGCCTAAGCCAGCAGGGACAGAGGAGGACTCTTTATTGACCTTGGTACAGAGGGTTTCCCTCCCTCTGAGTGGATGTCGAGAATCAGTGCAGGGCACCTGTTTCAATAGCCAGTTCCAGCCCCCCTTTTCCAGCACAGCTCTCATCACCACCTCACAGAACTCCCAGGATGCAATGAGTTGAATTCTATCAGCACAGTTGGACTTTTCTCCTCCTGCAAAGCACAAAGAAGTTCCCTGGCATTCTGCTGGCCCTCCTCACTGTGAAGGCTGCTGTGGTAGCTAATACTGGTGAATCACTCTCCCCTTTGTTTGCTCAATAAAACCCCCACACCCTGATTTAAAGGTTTAATAACAGGTACAATTAGCTTTGTAGAGCACCAAGCAGATCCTTACTGTTAGGTTTATAAACTGATCATTCTGCTATTCATATCTGGGAACCTAAACATTAACTTTAGAGGCTTAACTTTCCTGAGCAGTGTTAGCAAACAATGCTCCTGTATTTCCATGAGTGCTGATCTCTGGAACATTTCAGAAACACGTGCTTCACCTCCCCCAAAATGTCAGTGTGCACTTTCTGTGCCATCAGGAGATACATTATCCATCATGGAAAGGAGGTTTTGCAGGTTGGCTTAGGAGGAAAAGGAATCAGCAAGGGACACTGTGCCTCTGCAGCATCTGAATCTTCAAGGAGTTCTGAAGTAGTTGCTGTTGATCATGGTCCAAGCCCTGCCTCTAGTCTGTTATTCAGAAAGGGCAGAAAATGACCAGACAAAGCACACAACATGCGCCTGGCACACAGTCAGAGAGGTAGAGAATCACACAGTCACAGAATGGTCTCTCTTGGAAGGGACCCCCCAAATATCATCCAGTCCAAGCCCTCTGCAGTCAGCAGGGACATCCTCAACTAGATCAGGTTGCCCAGAGCCCTCTTGAGCCTCACCTTGAATATCTCCAGGGATGGAGCCTCAACCACCTCCCTGGGCAACCTGCTCCAGTGTTCCACCACCCTCCTGGTGCAGAACTTGTTCCTAGCATCCAATCATAGAATCACAGAATTGTCAGGGCTGGAAGGGACCTCAAGGCTCAGCCAGTTCCAACCCCCCTGCCATGGGCAGGGACACCTCACACTACAGCAGGCTGCTCACAGCCACAGCCAGCCTGGCTGCAAACACCTCCAGGCATGAGGCTTCCACCACCTCCCTGTTCCAGTGTCTCATGGGGAAGAACTTCTTCCTAGCATCCAATCTCAATCTACCCATTTCTAGTTTTGCTCCATCCCCCCCCAGTCCCATCACTCCCTGACACCCTCCAAAGTCCCTCCCCAGCTTTCTTGGAGCCCCCTGCAGACACCGGAAGGCCACAATGAGGTCTCCTCAGAGCCTTCTCCAGACTGAACAGCCCCAACTCCCTCAGTCTGTCCTCACAGCAGAGCAGCTCCAGCCCTCTGCTCACCCTCGTGGCCCTTCTCTGGACACTTTCCAGCACCTCCAGATCCTTCCTGGCACAGAGGCTCCAGAACTGGACACAGAGCTCCAGAGCTCCAGAGCTCTGGGTCTCAGCAGACTGGAGCAGAGGGGGAGAATCCCCTGCCTGGCCCTGCTGGCTGTGCTTCTCTTGCTGCAGGAAGGTCTCCTTCAAGCCATTAGATGGGACATTGTCCAAAGGAGCAAAGCACAGAAATATTGCTTCCCCTTGAATTTTTCAGCAACAGCCTTCAGCAGAGTGTTGCCAAATCAGATTGCCTTTTTCCAGAGACAGGCTGCAGACAACCCACTGTAAGCAATTCTTTCAAACCCAGCAGTTCCTTAATTCCTGAACCAGAGTTGACCACTGCTTGGAAATTGGGTGGTCTCCCCAAAGACAAGAATGGAGCTTTGCACTCCTAGGCTGGCTCCAGAGGGTTGTGTTTCCCCTGCTGTTGTTTGTAGCAGGGCAGCAATGCTGAACAGAACAGTTTATAAATCCTTACACACTGGAGTCGTTGGCTACCTTCACTCAGAAAGTGACTGAGAGCCCTGGGGCTGTTTAGTCTGGAGAGGAGAAGGTTGAGAGGGATCTGATCAATGTCTATCAATAGCTGAGGGCTGGGGGGCAAGTGGAGAGGACCAAGCTCTTCTCAGTAGTGCACACTAATAAGACAAGGAACAACAGGTTCCAGCTTGAACATAGAAGATTTCAGCTCAACATGAGGAGAAACTTCTTTGGTGTGAGGGTGGCAGAGCCCTGGAGCAGGCTGCCCAGAGAGGTTGTGGAGTCTCCTGCTCTGGAGCCTTTCCAGCCCCACCTGGATGCATTCCTGTGCAGACTGCCCTGGGTGCTCCTGCTCTGGCGGGGGGGCTGGACTGGATGATCTCTGGAGGTCCCTTCCAGCCTCTAATGCACTGTGGTGCTGTGATAAGCAAGCAAGGCTGCTGCTGGGGAAGTGTTGTAAAGGTTGTACCATGTAGGGATGAACAAATTACTGTAAGAATCCCAGTCTGGCCTCTAAGGGGCCATAAGAGCCTGGCTGAGGCCCTTGGTGCCATGGTTTAGTTGATTAGATGGTGCTGGGTGATAGGTTGGACTTGGTGATCTCTGAGGGCTTTTCCAACCTGGCTAATTCTATTCTATTCTATCAAAAAATACCTCTCTGGAGGTCCTTTCTAGCCCCTAATGTACTGTGGGAGTGTGATACCATGAAGGGATCATAGTATCATAGCATCAGTCAGGGTTGGAAGGGACCACAAGGATCATGTAGTTCCAACCCCCCTGCCATGGGCAGGAACACCCCACACTAGAGCAGGTTGCCCACAGCCTCATCCAGCCTGGGCTTAAACACCGCAAGGGACGGGGCCCCAACCACCTCCCTGGACAACCCATTCCAGGGCTTCATCACTCTCACGGTGAAAATGGCACTTCCACTGCTGGGATGACCAGTGCCAAACTCCTGTCCCCTGGCATCCTGGCCTCTGTCACTGAGGGGCTCCTTTCCCAGCCACTCAGAGATGGAAGAAGGCTGTTTGGCAGTTGTGGACATTTGCCCATCTGACCCCAGAGTCAGAAAGACTCTGAACTGCCCTCAGAGCCCAGCCAGGGACACTCTCTGTAGGTGGTGGAGCTTTAGGCAGCTTTTGATGCAAAATCTTTTTGTTCCTACTTTTTCTGATAGGTTTCCTAGAATCATAGAATCATGGAATCATAGAATCATGGAATCATAGAATCATGGAATCATAGAATCATGCAATCATGGAAGCAACAAGGTTGCAAAAGACCTCAGAGATCATCAAGTGCAAACTCAAGCAGAGGAGCAGCTGCCTGCCAGAGGGGATTCTGCTTTTCCCACTAGTGGAGTCTGGTTTTGCATACAGACAAGAAGCTTCTCTGCTCTCTGAGCCAAGTCATGCAGGGGAAAGAGCCCCCAAAGCAGAAGGAGAAGAGCCCCAGGCAGCTCTCCCTGGAGGCAGCACTGCTAACACCTTCTCAGAGGTGCACACTTACACACCTATGCACATGCACACCTCTACAAGAGAGGAGGAGGGGAAAAATTAGCTCTGGAGCAAGCTGTGGCAGTGGCTGAGCTTAGCTGTGGGAGGAAGATGAGGTCCCAAGCGAGGGCTCTGGGCAGCTATGGGCAGCCACTGCCCCTCCTCCAGAGCACACATTGTCAAGTCTCCTTACTCTGATACAACACCCAGATGAAACTACTAGGTAGAGATAATGAAGTCACCAACCCCCAGTAAAATGCATATGCTGCACAGCTGTGCTCTGAGCCAGCCACTTTCTTATCAGCCTGTCTGGAGGCTGCATGAGATGATCTAGAAGCACAAAGCAGCAGTCTCTGGCTCTTCCTGCCCAAGTCCATGCATTCCTCCAGACTGGCGGCAGGGACTAAGGGTCTGCTCAGGTCCAGGCATGCATGGTAGCCCTCTCTGCTTAGGTTCAGGCATGGTAGCCCTCTCTGCTTAGGTCTAGGCATGGTAGCCCTCTCTGCTTAGGTCTAGGCATGGTAACCCTCTCTGCTTAGGTCTAGGCATGGTAGCCCTCTCTGCTTAGGTTCAGGCATGGTAGCCCTCTCTGCTTAGGTTCAGGCATGGTAACCCTCTCTGCTTAGGTCTAGGCATGGTAGCCCTCTCTGCTTAGGTCTAGGCATGGTAGCCCTCTCTGCTTAGGTTCAGGCATGGTAGCCCTCTCTGCTTAGGTTCAGGCATGGTAGCCCTCTCTGCTTAGGTCTAGGCATGGTAGCCCTCTCTGCTTAGGTTCAGGCATGGTAGCCCTCTCTGCTTAGGTTCAGGCATGGTAGCCCTCTCTGCTTAGGTTCAGGCATGGTAACCCTCTCTGCTTAGGTCTAGGCATGGTAACCCTCTCTGCTTAGGTCTAGGCATGGTAGCCCTCTCTGCTTAGGTTCAGGCATGGTAGCCCCCTCTGCTTAGGTTCAGGCATGGTAGCCCTCTCTGGTTAGGTCTAGGCAGGCATGCTAACCCTGACTGGTCAGGTCTAGGCAGGCATGCTAGCCCTGTCTGCTTGGATCCAGGTAGTCAGGGTAGCCCTGCCTGGCTGGGTCTAGGCAGGCAGCTTGAGAATGCATCTTGAAAGAGCAAGAGCAATGTGCTATTTCAGTGTTAAAACATTAAAGTCACTGAAAGCATTCAGAGAACAACTTCCAAACTCTACCAGGTGGTTTTTTCCAAGCCAGATGTTCAGCACATGAGGGGCTCCTATCTCTAGCAGCAAAGAATTTGCTTGTTGGGTTTGGTTTGGTTTTAAAAGGCATGATCTCAGGCATGGTATCAGTATCAAATGCTTGCCTGAGAGAAATATTAGAAGAACTCTTAAGGAGGCTACAAGAAAGCTGGGGGGGGACTTTTGAGGGTGTCAGGGAGTGATAGGACTGGGGGGAATGGATGCAGGATAGAGGAGGGGAGATTGAGTCTGGATGTTAGGAAGAATGGAATAGAATAGAATAGAATAGAATAGAATAGAATAGAATAGAATTAACCAGGTTGGAAAAGACCTTTGAGATCATCAAGTCCAACCTATCACCCAACACCATCTAATCTACTAAGCCATGGCACCAAATGCCCCAAGCAGACATAAGATGATCATCACCTTAAAACTCAGACATCATTTGCCACCTGGATGTGTTAATTAGACAGTTGAGGACAGCTTTGGTCCTTCTTGTTTTGGCATACACTGTAAAAGACTTTCTACAATCACAGATCACAGGATGTTAGGGGTTGGAAGGGATCTCTGGAGATCCTCCAGTCCAACCCCCTGCCAGAGTTTCTGGTGCCAGAAGTTCTTCCCCATGTGGGTGGTAAGAGCCTGGCACAGGTTGCCCAGGGAGGTGGTGGAAGCCTCATCCCTGGAGGTGTTTGCAGCCAGGCTGGATGTGGCTGTGAGCAACCTGCTGCAGTGTGAGGTGTCCCTGCCCATGGCAGGGGGGTTGGCACTGCCTGAGCCTTGAGGTCCCTTCCAACCCTGACAGCTCTGTGATTCTATGATTCCAATGTCATTAAACTTGTAAAATCAAACACTCAGGAAATCCCAGGAGTCAAACTGCAGGGCACTCTTAGTCCATCTCCATGGCAAATGTGCTTAAGTGGTAGTGATTAACCACATGAACCCCAAAGCTTCTCCTCCTCCTATTTCAGAGTGGATGGTTCACAGCATCACAGTCTCACAGTGCATTAGAGGCTGGAAGGGACCTCCAGAGATCATCCAGTCCAACCCCTGCCAGAGCAGCACCACCCAGGGCAGTCTGCACAGGAATGCATCCAGGTGGGGTTGGAAAGGCTCCAGAGAAGGAGACTCCACAACCTCTCTGGGCAGCCTGCTCCAGGGCTCTGGCACCCTCACAGGAAAGAAGTTTCCTCCTCATGTTGAGCTGAAATCTTCTATGTTCAAGCTTGTACCTGGTGTTTCTTATTTCTGTGCACCACCAAAAAGAGCTTGGCCCTCTCCACTTGACCCCCACCCCTCAGGTATTTATACACCTTGATCAGATCCCCTCTCAGACATCCTCAATGATACAGTTCCTTCTCGTTCAGCCCTTAGCATTCTCACCTATTTAGTGCATGATAGTTCAGATCTGCTTTAAAGATAAACCCAGCAGTTTTTTCCTGGCACAGTCCAATGTTTGTCATTAGGGTAACTTGGTGTTTCCTCAAGGATCAGCCAGTTCCAAACCCCCCTGCCATGGCCAGGGACACCTCACACTGCAGCAGGTTGCTCACAGCCACAGCCAGCCTGGCTGCAAACACCTCCAGGGATGAGGCTTCCACCACCTCCCTGGGCAACCTGTGCCAGGCTCTCACCACCCCCATGGGGAACAACTTCTTCCTAACATCCAATATGAATCTACCCTCTTCTAGTTTTGCTCCATCCCCCCCAGTCCTATCACTCCCTGACACCCTCAAAAGTCCCTCCCCAGCTTTCTTGGAGCCCCCTTCAGATACTGGAAGGCCACAATTGGGTCTCCTTGGAGCCTTCTCTTCTCCAGACTGAACAGCTCCAACTCTCTGTCTGTCCTCCAGCCCTCTGCTCATCCTCCTGACCCTTCTCTGGACACCTTCCAAGCATTTCACAAATGTCACTGTAGTTAGGCATTTGCTTGGTGCTGACCTTGTGCACAGGAAGTTAACCAAAGAAAGGCAAATGAGAAAGCCACTGAGGGTCATTGGTCTGCTGCCACAGAGCTCCACTCCACACATCCCCATGCACCTCAGCCAACAAGCAACTGCAAGCAGCTTACATGAGGAACCTGAACAAACTACAAGGAATATGCAGTAGGCCTGCAGGTGAGAAGTGTAGCTCAGCTGCTTTAGCCCTATCTAGGGAGAATTGGAGAGGACAACTGCTTTGCTGGCTGCTGCATGTCAAACTGGACCTTTCTGATTTTATCTGCCCTTCCCAGCCTCATCTTCCAGAGCAAACTATTCTCTGCAGAACCTGGATTGCACCAGGAGCTTTTGTTCTGCATCTCATTCTGCTGTGTTTCTACAGCTTCTCTTTCCTTTGCACTGACTGTGGGAAGGGTTGAGTGGAACAAGTTCTGTGTCCCCCTGCAATGGCAAGACAGCATCCCAACAAAGAGCATGCAAGGAGCTGCTTTAGGCTTGTAGAGACAGCCTCATTTCAGGCCTTGCCTGGCATAGCCAAATCAATTCTTCTAAGTACTGCACTTTAAGTGCTTCCCTTATTTCTTCCCATCTATAGCCTCCCAGTTCGCTTTTGATAGTTCTGCCCCCAAAGGTTTTACAACACAGCACCCTACTGGCATTTATCTGGCACCTACAATGTGCTTGAGGCCATGGAAACTATTACACAAGATCTCTGGCACCTTAAATATCTTAGTTGCTGACCATCCTTAATTGCTGCTGTCTGCAGGGCCCTGAGTGAGAGCAGAGGGAGAAGCCGTCGGTCCCTGGATCCTTGCAGCAGAGGGATGCTGAACCTTGGGCAAGGCAGGCTCTGCTGTGGCCTCAGGATCAGGAGATGCTGTGGTAAGCAACACCTCTGTGCATGGCTTTTCTCCTCTCTGCTCACTGATTCCTGCCTCTTCTGCCCGTTTGCTGCCGCCTTTGCCCTCCTTTTGCTACTTCCCCTCTCAGGCCACCTTTGCAGTTGCGGTTTGGGTGTCGCAGGTCCTGGGCTCCTGCACCCAAATCCCAGTCCCTGCTCCAGAGGAGCAGGAGGGCTTTGGGAGTTTCTTGCTTAGTGCACAGTGAGTTTTTCAAATGGGGGCTAAAAATGCTTTTTCCTCAGGCTTCCTTCTCAAAAGGGACTGCAGTATTTGGGCTTAAGCTTCTCAATGCTCATTTGAAGCAGCATTCAGGACTGCTTTCCCTCAGCCCTGCTGCTGGTGTTTGTTGTTACTGTCTTTTAAAGGTGAAAATGGGCAACTGCAATAGGATGGGGAAGGGATTGGGAAATGTTAAAGACAGGTCAGGCTAATCATGGAGTCTCTTCTCTATGTACACAAAGAACTTAGGGCGTTTATATTTCCCAAAGCAGTGCTTGACAGCATGAAGCATTTCCATGCAAAGCAGAATCTGTGAAATCTCCCATAAGTGCTTTTCTGGGACCATTTAACATCAATAACAGTTCCATTTCTTGCCCCAAATATTTAGACTTTGTGATTGTAACGAGCTATGTATTCGTCAAGGGGAGCTGAGAAAGTGGGGTGGGTGGGAGAAGCTCCATCGGCGTTTGCCCTGGGAGCACAGCAGGGGCCTGGGCTGCTGTTGGAGCCCCAAATGTGGGGGGAGGTGGACCTTTTGACTGATCCAGTATGGCAGTTTGTGCAAAAGAGAGGTCTGGATGAAGCAAATCAGGAGAGATCACAGGATCACAGAAACATTCAGGTTGGAAAAGCCCCTCAGGATCACCAAGTCCAACCATCAACCCTCCTCTACAAGGCTCACCCCAAACCACCACATCCAAGCATCCTTTAAACACATCCAGGCTTGGTGACTCAGCCAGCTCCCTGCCCAGCCCATTCCAACCCCTGCCACTCTTTCCATGAAAAAAAAATTGTTTCCTAATGTCCAGCTATGGGGCTCTGTGGGGCAGAGGAAAGCTTCAGCTGCTCAAAGGTGCAGTAAGAGCCAAGGAGAGGGGCAAGGGCGCTGTGCTGCCTTTGAGCAAGGCTTGGATCAGTCGAGCAATGCAGCAGGCTCTGCTGACTCACAGCTCAGGACCTCAAATCCTGGAGGCTAGGGGCTTGGGCTGGGAACACCATGCTAAACTGCAAGGAAGATGCCCTCTAATTTGAAGTGATGGCAAGCACCATCATTTTTCCAGCAAGACGTGACGAGGTAACCGATGCTGCCTTGCAGCAGCCCTCATCTACTCCTTCTCTCCAGCCATTTTCACATCCTTCTGTCAACAGGATGTGTTTTGTGGCTGCTCTTAGTTTACACACACAAAAGGGCAGTTTATACTCCCTGAGTAAGTCCTTCCCTGTCTCATGAAGTGCCAGCTGCTTGCAGAAGAAAAGGACTCAGTAAATAACGGAGTCATTTCATACGAGGTAGCCCTTCTGACTTTAATTCACTTGGTCACAATGTCACAGGGGCCTAATTTTGCCATTTTCTGCAGGCATGGTTACATTATTGTTGTGTGTGTCTGTCTGCTTTTATCAGCTGCCTGTGGCACCACGTCAGATGATGTGAAGTGACATGACTGGGAGAGTCCTGTGGGATGCTCTGGGACAGGCTCCGAGCAGAGATGTCATCTCTAATGCATCCACAAGGAGTTTCCAGAGTGTGCTTTGTTCATCCTTACCATTCCCTGTTAATTAGTGCCTTAGAAAGACCTTGCTCCTACTGTGATTGTCCTGGGAAACATTTGCTGCCCATAATGTGGGATGTCTCTCTTGAGTTATGATGTCCAGAAGGGGAAAAACAGCCTCTGAAGACATCAGCATCTTCTCAAAGTAACCACAGAGTCATCCTGAACCTTTTTTTTCCCCTTTGGAATGTCTCTTGTTTCTGCTCTCTGTGCAAGAGTTTAAATGTTGAAGTCCTTCTGACTTGGCTCCTTGTGATTTGTAGCCAGAGCCTGCTCATCCTTGCTTCCTGGGGCAAGAAGAGGGTGGTTGGCAGCCTCTTGGGCTGCATGAGGTGTTTGGGGATGTTTGTAAGGCTTGTGTGCTCACCTAAGGATGAGGGCAGCCCCTCAAAAATCCATCAAAGCTCTTCCCTTTGCCCTCACCTTTAATAATATCAACTGGGGGAGAATCAGCAGTGTGGCAACCCCTGCACTGGCCCTTGGCCTGGTGGCACCTGGGTCCTGTGCCTGATGTCACAACTGCACATCTCTGTGCGAGCTGCAGGCTGTCACAGCCACAGAAACATTCACCCCCTGACCCCCAGACCAAAACCTGTCCCTTGGGCTGGGGCACATCTACCTGCAGGCCAGCAGCACATCTCCCCTGATGCTGAAAGGTCTTTACCAAATGGGTTAATGCTATGCTATGCTATGCTATGCTATGCTATGCTATGCTATGTTAGGCTATGCTATGCTGTGCTATGCTATGCTATGCTGTGCTATTCTAATGGGGAAGGCTAAGATTAAGCAGGAACCCACAAGCAGCTCCTGGCCAGCAGCCCATGATTAAAGACAGCAGGCTGCAGGTCGGCTAAGGCTGCCAACGAGCCTCCTGAGCAGGAAGAAAACACTTGGAGCTGTCAAAGCACTTAAAGGGACAATCCTGCTCCCTCAGCTCCTTTTTGATTTTGCATTTTACATTTCACCTTTCTTCTCCCCCCCCCCCCGGCCCCCTAGAATCCACACTGCCAACAGGGGGTTCCTGGGAAAGGTGGCCTCAGCTGAGCACAGGGCTGCATTTGTAAGGGTCTGAGCCTACAGCATGACTGAGAAGGGATTGCAACAGCATTGGGCTGTGCTGCTCTCAGCTCTGCTGCTGACTCTCTTTGCTCTGAAGCTTCACCAAGGCATTTAAAGCCCTCTGCAGCTCCACAGCCTCCTCTCCACGCTGAGTTGTGCTGCCCTCAGCTCTGCTGCTGACTCTCTCTTTGCTCTGAAGCTTCACCAAGGCATTTAAAGCCCTCTGCAGCTTCACAGCCTCCTCTCCTAGGAGTGGGACTTCTAAAAGTAGAGGAATTATGCAGCTCTTTACAGGTACTGTGATAAAGGCAGCCAGCAATTGAAGTTAGTGACAGCAAGAGAGCAAAGCTCTTGCAGCCTTTCTTTCTCCTTTCCTATGTTGTCTTTACTTGGTGCTGGGGGGCAGGGAAATCCTGGCTCTGCTGCATTCTGAGTGCTGTCAGCTGCAAGAATGCCAAAGTATTGCCTTTTGGGGATAGATGTTATAAAGTTTTGTCCAGCCAGCCATTGTATTAGTAACTTTTCCTATTTCTGCTGTGTCTTAACACAGGAACAGAGGAAACATTTGCACTTCCCCCCCCCTTCTTTTTTAATAGGAAAAAGTGATGGCTAAACCACATCTTGGCAGGGGGAGGCAGGGATAGGTGTGTGAGCTACGATTTCTTGTGGCTCTCTTTAGGTTGGCTAAAAGTCAGGCTGACTTGTTTCCATGTAGAGTTTCCAGGGCAGTGCTGGGGAGGTCTCTGTGTGTTTGTCTGTCTGTGTGTGTGTGTTTGTCTGTGTGTGTGTTTGTCTGTCTGTGTGTGTGTGTTTGTCTGTGTGTCTCTGCCTGCCTGTGTGTCTCTGCCTGCCTGTGTGTCTCTGCCTGCCTGTGTGTGTCTGCCTCTGTGTGTGTGTTTGTCCGCCTGTGTTTGTCTGTCTGTGTGTCTGCCTCTGCGTGTGTCTGCCTGTGTGAGTTTGCCTCTGTGTGTTTGTCTGCCTCTGTGTCTGTGTCTGCCTTTGTGAGTTTGTCTGCCTGTGAGAGTTTGTCTGCCTGTGAGAGTTTGCCTGCCTCTGTGTGTTTGCCTGCCTCTGTGTGTTTGTCTGCCTCTGTGTCTGTGTCTCTGCCTGTGTGTGTCTGTCTGTGTCTGTGTCTGCCTGTGTCTGTGTCTGCCTGTGTGAGTTTGTCTGCCTGTGTGAGTTTGTCTGCCTGTGTGTGTTGTCTGCCTCTGTGTCTGTGTCTGCCTGCCTGTGTCTGCCTCCTGTCTGTGTCTGTCTGTGTCTGTGTCTGTCTGTGTCTGTGTCTGTCTGTGTGTGTCTGCCTCTGTGTGTTTGTCTGCCTCTGTGTCTGTGTCTGCCTGCCTGTGTCTGCCTGCCTGTCTGTGTCTGTCTGTGTCTGTGTCTGTCTGTGTCTGTCTGTGTGTCTGCCTGTGTGAGTTTGTCTGCCTCTGTGTGTTTGTGCCTCTGTGTCTGTGTCTGCCTGCCTGTGTCTGCCTGCCTGTCTGTGTCTGTCTGTGTGTGTGTCTGTCTGTGTCTGTGTCTGCCTGTGTGTGTCTGCCTCTGTGTGTTTGTCTGCCTCTGTGTCTGTGTCTGCCTGCCTGTGTCTGCCTGCCTGTCTGTGTCTGTCTGTGTCTGTGTCTGTCTGTGTCTGTCTGTGTGTCTGCCTGTGTGAGTTTGTCTGCCTGTGTGTGTTTGTCTGCCTCTGTGTCTGTGTCTGCCTGCCTGTGTCTGCCTGCCTGTCTGTGTCTGTCTGTGTCTGTGTCTGTCTGTGTCTGTGTCTGTCTGTGTGTCTGCCTGTGTGAGTTTGTCTGCCTCTGTGTGTTTGTCTGCCTCTGTGTCTGTGTCTGCCTGCCTGTGTCTGCCTGCCTGTTGTGTCTGTCTGTGTCTGTGTCTGTCTGTGTCTGTCTGTGTGTCTGCCTGTGTGAGTTTGTCTGCCTCTGTGTGTTTGTCTGCCTCTGTGTCTGTGTCTGCCTGCCTGTGTCTGCCTGCCCTGTCTGTGTCGTCTGTGTCTGTGTCTGTCTGTGTCTGTGTCTGCCTGTGTGTGTCTGCCTCTGTGTGTTTGTCTGCCTCTGTGTCTGTGTCTGCCTGCCTGTGTCTGCTGCTGTCTGTGTCTGTCTGTGTCTGTGTCTGTCTGTGTCTGTCTGTGTGTCTGCCTGTGTGAGTTTGTCTGCCTGTGTGTGTTGTCTGCCTCTGTGTCTGTGTCTGCCTGCCTGTGTCTGCCTGCTGTCTGTGTCTGTCTGTGTCTGTGTCTGTCTGTGTCTGTGTCTGTCTGTGTGGTCTGCCTGTGTGAGTTTGTCTGCCTCTGTGTTTGTCTGCCTCTGTGTCTGTGTCTGCCTGCCTGTGTCTGCCTGCCTGTCTGTGTCTGTCTGTGTCTGTGTCTGTCTGTGTCTGTCTGTGTGTCTGCCTGTGTGAGTTTGTCTGCCTGTGTGTGTTTGTCTGCCTCTGTGTCTGTGTCTGCCTGCCTGTGTCTGCCTGTGTCTGTGTCTGTCTGTGTCTGTGTCTGTCTGTGTCTGTGTCTGTCTGTGTGTCTGCCTGTGTGTTTGTCTGCCTCTGTGTGTTTGTCTGCCTCTGTGTCTGTGTCTGCCTGCCTGTGTCTGCCTGCCTGTCTGTGTCTGTCTGTGTCTGTGTCTGTCTGTGTCTGTGTCTGCCTGTGTGTGTCTGCCTGTGTGAGTTTGCCTCTGTGTCTGTGTCTGCCTCTGTGTCTGTGTCTGTCTGTCTGTGTCTGTCTGTGTGTGTTTGTCTGCCAGTGTGTGTCTGTCTGCCTGTGTGTGTCTGTCTGCCTGTGTGTGTCTGTCTCTGTGTGTGTGTCTGTCTCTGTGTGTGTGTCTGTCTGTGTGCGTCTGGCTGTGTCTGTCTGGCTGTGTGTGTCTGTGTGTGTGTGTTTGTGTGTGTCTGGCTGTGTCTGTCTGTCTGTGTGTGCACACAACAGGCACACACATTCTGGAGGACGTTCTGCTGTCAGTGTAGGGAACCCAAGCACAGCTCCAGCAGCTCGTGGGGTGGGAGGTGGCTGCTTTGATTGTCACACACGGGGTCAGGCAGTGCTGCTGAGTGGCTTATCAGCAGGCTATCACTTCAGGTCTGTCTGTGCTTCCCGATTCACGGTGCGCTGGGGGAGCTGTGAGTGCTCATGGAGAGAAGCGTACAGCACACCAGGCAAAAGAGCAGCTAAGTTGAAATGGTTCAGGTACCTAGAGTCCTAGAATGGCTTGGGTTGGAAGGGACCTCCAAATGTCATCCAACCCCCTCTGTGGTCAGCAGGGACATCCTCAACTAGATCAGGTTGCCCAGAGCCCTGTCCAGCCTCACCTTGAATATCTCCAGGGACAGGTCCCCAACCGCCTCCCTGGGCAGCCTGTTCCAGTGTTCCACCACCCTCCTGGTGCAGAATTTGTTCCTTACATCCAATCTGAATCTCCTCTTCTCTAATTTCAAACCATTGCACTTCATCCTGCCCCTGCAGGCCTTTGCAAACAGTCCCTCTGCAGCCTGCTTGGAGCCTCCTTCAGGTACTGGCAGGCTGCTATTAGGTCTCCCCAGAGCCTTCTCTTCTCCAGGCTGAACAACCCCAGCTCTCTCAGCCTTGATCCCTACATCCCCTGAGACGTTTCACACTGACATCTAAGTATCCAAGGTTTGGGGTGATTTGGATATCCCACTGAGCTGTGATAAGTTCAAGAGGCTGTCTCCTTATCTGCAGGAGGCAGCTGCCCTGCAGAGGAGGGAGCAGGCTGCATCTTGGCCCAGATGGGTTGCAGTGGATGGCCCTGACGCTCAGTAGCTGTTGGTGGAACAGCAAGAGGTCTGTGCCTTGTGCAGGAGGGGATCCCTGGGTGAGCCAGGCTCCTCTGGTCACCCTCCTGCTGCTTTCTCACTGGCTGTTGCCCAGCTTTGATAGCCAAGAAACCAAACCCAGACAAAAATTGCTCAGATGTTGTGCTCTTGACCACTATTCTGCTGTACCAGGCTGGAAGTCAGTCTTGGTTTGGATCTGAATTCAATTGTCTGTAAAACAGAAAATCACCTTATGACGCTTGCCTGGGTCAGAGGTCCCCAGCATCACAGTCCACTAGAGGTTGGAAGAGACCTCAAGAGATCATCCAGTCCAACCCAGTCCTTACCCAGGACAGGATTCTGTGCCAGTGCAGCTGTTCTGCCTGCACAGGGCCTGATGGTGAGCATCAGCTCACACTTTCAGTGTTTTGCATGCACAGTTATGGATCCTTGTCTTTTGCCAAGCCTCCTACAAAGAAGGGCTTTGGAGCTGAGAACCCTAACGTGCTTCCTGCATGGGAAGTCTCCATTATGTGCACTGCAGGCTTGGAAACTGGAGTTAAGCTCTTGCTCTGGCCAAGGGAATCCTCCAGCCAAAGCCCTGCCACGATACCTGGAATCAACTGGAAAATAACCAACCCTGTGGAAGTCCCTGCTGGTGCAAAGCATTTCTGAACTGTTGAGAGAGATTTTGCTGGGAGAAAGAAGACTTTCTTTTTTCTTCCTGTAAGCTGCTGGGTATTTAGATTGAGGGAGGGGATTCTCCCCCTGTGCTCTGCTCTGCTGAGACCACACCTGGAGCTCTGTGTCCACTTTGGAGCCTCTGTGCCAGGAAGGATCTGGAGGTGCTGGAAGGTGTCCAGAGAAGGGCCATGAAGAGGAGCAGAGGGCTGGAGCTGCTCTGCTGTGAGGACAGACTGAGGGAGTTGGGGTTGTTCAGTCTGGAGGAGAGAAAGCTCTGAGGGGACCTAATTGTGGCCTTCCAGTATCTGCAGGGGGCTCCAAGAAAGCTGGGGAGGGACTTTTGAGGGTGTCAGGGAGGGATAGGACTGGGGAGATGGAAACAAAACTAGAAATGGGGAGATTGAGATTGGATGTTAGGAGGAAGTTGTTCCCCATGAGGGTGGTGAGAGCCTGGCACAGGCTGCCCAGGGAGGTGGTGGAAGCCTCATGCCTGGAGGTGTTTGCAGCCAGGCTGGATGTGGCTGTGAGCAACCTGCTGTGGTGTGAGGTGTCCCTGCCCATGGCAGGGGGTTGGAACTGGCTGAGCCTTGAGGTCCCTTCCAACCCTGACAGTTCTGTGATTCTGTGATTTCTTTCACCATCTCTTTCAAGGCCCTGACCTATGTGAGGTTTGTCCTTGGTTAGGATGCAGCTCTTCACAGCTCATCACTGAAAGCTGAATCCTAGAATTTGTCCCCTCCAGCCATGAGGCTTCCACCACCTCCCTGGGCAATCTGTGCCAGGCTCTCACCACCTGCATGGGAAGGACTTCTTCCTAACACCCAATCTGAATCTACCTACTTCTGGTTTTGTTTCCATTCCCCCAATCCTGTAACTCCCTGACACCCTCAAAAGTCCCTCCCCAGCTTTCCTGTGGCCCCCTTCAGATACTTCCAGGCTTGTTTCTTGGCTATCGAAGCTGGGCAACAGCCAGTTAAGAAGGAAGGACAAACTGCTCCTGAGAGCTCAGGTGGTGCAAGCATACTGCTTGCTGCTTCGCTGGGGCTGCCTGGGATAGCAGAAAGGGAAGAAAATAGCAAAGGTCCTTCCCTATCAGCAGAATAACTTGTAAAGACACACAAGCATGTAGGCTCAGTCAGCATGCAGAAGGCTGCAGCAGTTAGCCTCAGAGGTTTTGTGATTCCTTGGCTCTGTTTTCAGCCTTTCATCTCTCTACATTGAACTATCAGCCTAATGTGTCCTCTGTTTCCCCCTTGTGAGTAGGAAGAAGCCAAAAAACACAAGATGAGAAAGCAGGAGGAGGGTAGAGAAAAGACAAACCCTGTCTTGAAGTGATGCTGCTGGTTTCTGTCCCAGTGGAGGTGTGTGAGCCTCCCAAGTATTACTGATTCAGCACTGGAGTCCAGCAAGGTTTGGCTTCTGCCAGCCTCTGAATCCAGAGGGGACTGGGGGAAAGATTGCCTGAATCCAGAGTCTTGTCCCTCTGCTGATGTGGCAGCAGACCAGCTCTGGAGCTCCCATGTATTAAATTACAAGCTGGCCCGTTCAAGAATGAAGTTCTTTGGAGTGTCTGCATATAATTGCCATTAAATTGTGAGGAGGAGGGAAGAGAGGGAAGGGATGAGATAATCCCAACTCTGCAGAGTATAAAGAAGTCATCACATTGTTAACTGGACAAGGGCCATTGCCAGCTCAGCTGCAGCACACCATCAGATGGAGGGCAAGAACCATCCTGCCCTTTGCTCTGCTCTGCTGAGACCCCACCGAGAATACTGCCTCCAGTTCTGGTGTCCCCAGCGTAAGAAAGACACAGAGCTGCTGGGGTGAGTCCAGAGGAGGCCACAAGGATGGCTAAGGGCTGGAGCACCTCTGCTGTGAGGACAGGCTGAGGGAGCTGGGGGTGTTCAGCAAGGAGAAGAGAAGACTCTGGGGGGACCTCAGAGCTGCCTTCCAGTACCTGAAGGGATGCTGCAGGAAGGCTGCAGAGGGACTTCATCAGGGTGTGTAGCAATAGGACAAAGGGAAATGGTTTGAAGCTGAGGGGGAGTGGGGTGGGACTGATTCTCAGGAAGAAGTTCTTCAGTATGAGGGTGGTGAGACTCTGGAACAGGAGATTGTGGCTGCCTCCACCCTCAGGGTGTTCAAAGCCAGGCTGGATGAGGCCTCGAGCAGCTGAGCCTAGCTGGGAGGTGTCCCTCCCATGGTGGGGAGTTTGGAGGAGATGATCTCTGAGGCCCCTTCCACCCTGAGCCATTCTGTGATTCTAAGATCTGCTCAGTTCATGCTGAGTTTGCAATAATTGCAGCTTCCATCCCATCAATACCTTGCTCTGTCACCTAGAGGATATGGTATGGCACTTACAACTGGATGCTTACTTCAGCTTTGATGTGACTTAAATGGAAGGCCAGGGATCTATTTATGAACATCCTGCTAAGTCACACTGCCCTGAAAACTGCTCTGTGGAGGCACAGATGCAGATAATCATAGCAAGGCTCTGAGAGTTCCTCTGATGCTGCTTGGATTGTGTTACATTGAACTTGGCTTGGCTGGTTGGAAAATGTTTGGTGTCCATTTAACTAGGTTTCCTGTAACTTCTCCTAACATTGTTTCAGTCTCAGAAGCCTTGTTTTAGACTCAACCCACCCCCCAAATGATAGGTTGGGGTTTTTTTCCCCCTCTTAGTGTGTCTGGCAGAAAGGGAGCTGGGGGTGCTGATGGACAAGCAGCTGAGCAGCAGCCAGCAGTGTGCCCAGGGGGCCAAGAAAGCCAAAGGCCTCCTGGCTGGGATCAGCAATGCTGTGTGCAGCAGCAGCAGGGAGGGGATTGTCCCCTGGCACTCAGCTCGGCTCAGGCCACACCTGGAGTACTGTGTCCAGTGTTGGGCACCACAGTACAAGAGAGCTGTGGAGGTGCTGGAGCCAGGGCAGAGGAGGGCAAGGAAGCTGGGAAGGGGCTGGAGAAGAAATCTGATGCAGAGCAACTGAAGGAGCTGGGGATGGTAGTGTGAAACAGAGGAGGCTGAGGGAGACCTCCTGGCTGTCTGCAGCTCCTGAAAGGAGGGGTGGAGAGGCTGCTGCTGGTCTCTTCTCCCAGGTCATTAGTGGCAGAACAAGAGGCAATGGCCTCAAGCTGTGACTGGGGAGGTTTAGACTGGACAGAAGGAAACATTTTTATTTCCCATCAAGAGTGGTCAGGGACTGGAATGTGCTGGGCAGGGAGGTGGTGGAGTCCCCAAGTCTGGCTGTGCTTGCAGGTGGTTTGGATGTGGTGCTTGGGGCTCTGGTTTAGGGGTGACCCTTGCAGAGTAGGGCTCATGGTTGGACTTGGTGATCCTGAGGGTCTGTTCCAACCTGCATGTTGCTGTGAGTCTGTATAGCATCACTGCTCACCAGCAAGCTGTTTGAAGTTACCAGAATACAGAACTGGATTTCAGGTTACTTTCCTTGTCCGTGCAGTGCTTTGTGATCATGAGCTACAGCCAGATGAGAGCGGTTTGTGTACTCTGTGTGCTGTAAATATTTGTTAATTGCACAAACCGAAGCCTGCTGACTCCTGACATGCAATGTCCCCACCTACACAGGCAGCAGTGCAAGCAAGATGCTCAT